>JAOYSI010005343.1:0-45792 GCA_025775065.1 Hiodon alosoides
CACACACACACACACACACACACACACACACACACACACACACACACACACACACACACACACACACACACACAATCTACTACAGAAAGAGGTTCAAACATCAAAAATAAAATAAATAAAAATATCTCTCCTTTGCTTTCACCAGGTCAGAGTTCAACAGAGTTCAACTTTACATTTTACATTGGGTCCACTGGCTCCCACATATCACCCATATATCCTGTTAAATGCAGTCATCCAACTGCTTCGCCCAATCGGTGGGTTGTGCATCGACAACGAGTTAATCTGTGTGGTCAACGCACTGAAGACCACCACCAGGATTTTTTTTTTTTTTTTGTATTTAACTGCATTTTACGTTTTAGGACAATACTGTACACTTCTGCACAGTGACAAAAGCCACATAAATAAATAAATTGTGATAGTCACAGTCACAGGAGTCAATTATTAAAAATGTTAATAACAGAGAATACAACTGATAAATTCCACCCTATAGGAGTAACAGTGGAACAAATCACAAACTTAATAAACACCAGGTAGTAATGATTAGTATTTTTATGATATGAGGATCTTCTATCCACTCTCCTTTTACTCATATATATATATATATATATATTTAAGAAACTTTTACACATCAAACTGTAATGAGCTAGGTTCAAAGACAAACAAGCCACATATTTTAAACATTTATTAAATCCCAGCTTTATTTACACATAAGTACCTTTCACAATAATTAAACTAACACCCTTAAACATTTATTTTTTAAATGTAGTAATACCGCTTCCTTATATGGCTTTTAGCTGTATTTTTAAAGCTACTAAAACATCAAATGTTTTTTTCTATCAGGGCTTGAGGCAGGGTATACCCAGGAAGGGGTGCCAGTCAATCAGGGGATTTGAGCCAGGGTATAACCATATATATATAAAAGCATAAAGCCTCACAGATATAAATGCTCATATCTGCTAAACAGTCCCTTCTGTGCCAAATACTGCAAAATAACTGAAATAATACCAATGAGAGGATGTCCATGAATTCTTTCAACTGCCAAATGCCACTTTAAATACCAAGGGACCTTAGAAACAATGTGATTTTACTATAGCAACCATTAACTTACCTCAAAGACTTCTTCGTCCAGTATCCTAGAACCGAAAACCAAAATGCCTTTGGTGTCGATGATAGGGTGTGCACTTCTACCAAGAGTCTTTGTTGTCTTCTTTGTACAATCCAATATCATGGTGATGGTTTGTTTATGTACACTGATGGCTACTCGATGCCACCTAAAGGAGAAATATGGGACATGTTTGTGCAAATTCTATGTGACAAAGTTTTTGCTTTTACATACACAATTTTAGATCTGGGAGAGAACTTAAATATCTGGTTTACACATACCACAGTGTGTATATTTTTTAACGTAATTTGAATATTTAAGGAATAGATAAAAATTGTTTTCCTCTTACACCTAATACTATAAATATTTAGGAAACTCTTCCCTACTGCTCATGTCATTCAACTTTTACATCAATTATATATTCTGCTTATCCACCTAGCGTTGCTCTTTGTTCATTCATGAACTGAAGTTGAATTTCTTAATTGGTCATAAGTTTTAGTTTCTAACTAATTGACCATTAGTTAGGCTCAGTTTGATGTTCATGTGTAGGTATTGATTTTTTTTCAATATACAATTGGCAGAGTGAAAATACAACATAATGATAAAGAGCATGTCTTATATTTTATTTGAATATTCATCCTTATGAAGGAATTCTTATGATGAAATTTGACCTGGAGTCAGGATTTATAAACACAGTCTAAGACTAATCTTTAAGGGTTTTCTGACAGGGCAGAACAGGTCTGCTTATAACAACAGTGTTTGTTGAGTAGGCTTTATAGAGGTGTCATAATCAGTGTTTTATGCATGGAAGACAACTCGGTTTAACTGTTTAAACCTGGCTTTTCAAAATCAAGTACCCTAAACACAGACGCACATTAGGTCCAGATACTGTCGCCAGAGAGACTGACTTATAAAGCACTGTAATTGTGGCTTGATTTTATTGTTATTGTTTTTGTTGTTGTTTTAAAACATTACATTTTCCAAGAAAAAATCTTTGCCTGAGAGAAAGAGCTTTTGGCAGATGAATGCTGTGTGTAAAGGAACAAAGGGACAAAACATGACACTGAACCCCTGGGGACAGAAATCACTCACTTCCCATCAGCCAAGTTGAGCCCTCTGAAAAGCGGGTAGTCTTCAGGCCCAGGCTTGCCCATGTGGTCCTCATAAAGAAAGACAGGTGAGCGCCCCAACTCTAATCCTAGCTGCTGCATTCCCTGGTCATTGTAGATTGACATCAGGAAAGACTGGCTGCCTTTCTTTGGCCTCACTGTGGCCATGACAGAGAAATCTACAGGGAACTCCGATGCTGGTGAAGAGAGGGATATAGTTATTATAGCTTTGTAAATTCAACTACCGTAAGACACCGGTATTGCATAACTCCTTGAGCTGCCACCACAGCAGTTAAAGTGCAAAAAAACCACAAATCCTTAAGAGTACAAGTTAAAGACAATGCATTCTCTGGATTTTAATAAAGACTGCGTTGCTATAAGGATCTTTGTAAGTTACACGTTTCCAGTACCAAACAATGGAAACAAAGGACACAGTGAAGAGTTCCCATTGTAGCAGCACTCAACCCTGGAGAACAGGGTAATGTAAAGAGCATTAAACACACTTATCCAGAGTATCTTCCAGATCTGGAATGAGGACCCTCAGCTTTTTCCCCAGAAAAAAAAAAAAAACATCTGTGTTCACGTTTCTGCTGTCTCTAAGGTTTCCCGTTATTTCTCGTGCACATCTGGGAGACAGATGCCCAGCACGGGAGGGTCGCTTGGAATATTTTTTATATAAGTTCTTTTTATTCAAAAAAATGAATAATGGCTGCAATGGCGTGGATTTTCTTATATACCAGTCAGAATCACAATTAATGTTTCCCTGTGCTGAGCACTGGAAAGGATATGATTAAATATTAATCAGACAAGAACTACATGCTAGTAGTACATGCTAGTAGACGGGATCTATCACTAAATGTGTGTTAGGGCCATCAGGATAAGAAATATGCTTTTTACCAACGCAATCTTCCAAAGAAATCTCATTTGATAGAAACTAGACTCTATTTCTGTATAGTTACAAAAAAAACAGAGGAAAAGGCTATTAAATATTGTATATAGAAAATAAAAATGAGATCAAATGAAATGAAAATTACGAAAATTAATAGCAATAGTACAAAACATTTTCTCATTATTTTATCAAACGTCTTTGAAAAAAATTCCGTAATATTATGTGACACACATGATTGTCAGCTAATCACTCCTTTCCCCTGGCCCCTGGCAGTCAAGTGTCTAGTTTTGAGTATTCTGGTGTAATGCAAACAGATGGGTGTATGGGAAAGGCTGCGTGACAAGCTCCCAGGGGTGCAGGCAGAGAAATGCTGACTTCTGTGGAAAAATTTGGTGGCTTCCGCAAGCCGCCAGCCAACTGCAGCTCTCAGAACCACATCACATCACAGAAGAGAGAAAGCTATCAAATGTCACGAGGACGGTATACCCTGGGTTCTACATATAGTGACAAAGGGGCAGGGCAGACCATACCCAGATGAAGAATGTGGAGAATGTTTATAAGCTGGAGCTCATAGGGCTCTTTCTGTGCTTATTCAGACATAAATGAGAAACACCTGTTTCCAATTCGGTTTATTTTGTTCATTCTTTCTATTCCATGTATTTTTTTAAATCTGTTTTTCACTCTCAAACCTGTCTAGTTGTTCGTCACTGATGGTTTTATGCTGTTTGCTTTAGCTGCCTTTGATGATCTCTTTCGTTTTAAATTGCTGTCATCTGGACAGTCATCTGGCTGTCGCCCAGCTGCTGAAATTGCCATACTTTCCATAAATATTAAAAGTGTCTAAAAATCGAAATTGTTTGTCATTTTGTTATTGAGATTGTCTCTAAGTTGAGCTGTATGTCTTGTTTCCGTTATTTCTGTTAATTTAAAACTACAGTGTGTGTGTGTGTGTGTGTGTGTGTGTGAGTGAAAAGTTGCCTTGTTGGCCTGAGGTTTGTGCTCTTAATGAAACTTAATGAAACATGCTGTATTGTTGGTAAAGCATCGATTCCGAAAAAAATGGTGTGCCTTGGAAATTTCATATTTACAAAGGTGTGCCTTGGGACAAAAAAGTTTGAGAACCACTGGGATATATATATATATATATAACTCATTTAACTAAATGGCAATTGGAAATGTATTTAGTGATTGGCATCAGTACAGAAAATGCAGAAAAAAATACTTGTTCTGAAGCATTAAATTATTGATTAGATTAGCATTAGCACTTAAACAGTGACATAAATTAAAATTTTTAAGATTACCTATTTAAACAGTTGGAAATGTATTGGCATAAACTAGTAGAGTTTAAATGGATACAACATCAGCACCCTCCCTAAGATTTGAAAACACCAGGTCTTTTCATAATTTTCAAATTTCACTGGTTTCTAGATAATTCTAGATAAGATATAATCAGCAGTCAATTTGGGTAGAGTGAGTGAGATTGGCAGAAGATTGGTCTTGTTTTTTAAGAATACTTAAGATTTTTAAACCTATTTATCATTCAGCTGTTTTTTCTTTTTTTTCCTGAAGACAGCTTTTTATTTAGGAATCCCAGTATAGAGAACATATTTTTCATACTGAGTAGCAACAACCTTTGTATAGAGGGGGGCCTCCTCACTCCAGTTTTGCTATCCTAGAATATTGATAAAATTATTCCTTTACATTAAACATATGCAATGTTAAGAACTAAGCATTCCCATTGTTACTTTTCCACTCAAACCAGTAAAAAATGTATCTGGACCAACGGTATTGACTGCTGCTGGCTCTTGCGTCTTCTAAACTAAGTCACCTGAATAGAATTTAAATGCACCCAGTAATAATGACTGAGCCGTCACCCCAGGTTTTAAATAATCCTTCAGTGTAACAAGGAACATCTCAATAACTGGCCTGCTCCCCCTCGCAGGACGGAGCCAGATGATGCAAGTTTGGAATATGCGCCCCTTCAAACACACTTGTTGGGCCATATGTGAGAAGGCTGCTGCCTCTTGGTCATGGGGAGACTGGGAAGTAGAATGTGGGATGGCGACACTCCAGCACGCCTGCAGCATTCTCGTACACTTTCAGGGAAGAAAGGACCAGCTCAGGAGAATACTGGGGAACAGTAATTACCCCCTTTGACTCTCGGAATGTGTATTTCCTAAAATAGGAGCTTGCCCTGTGTTGGCTCATATCTGTGTGTCCAGAACCAAAATACAATTATGTTATGATTCTAAGCCCTGTACAGAAGCCCAGAAATCCTCAGGTACTTTTGCCTGGAGTGCAATCCAAAGCCGAGTAATTGAATAAAGCAAATTACCTAAGAGATGAGCATAAGTATAAGCAGTTGCTTGATTTATGCTGATTCACACTAATTTCTGATTTTTTTTTCTCCAAATTTTCTGTAGATAATTTAAATCAAGTTACCGAAATGTGAAAATGAACACGTCTCAATTATAAACTATATTAAAAGAAGAAAAAAATTGCTAAGAACTTTAGACTAAGATATATATATATATAGTAATTAGAGCGGTTTAGATGCCCGTTGTTGTAGAATAAATCACCCCATTATTACAGTATGAGGACATTAAATGACCAGTTTCTAAACCAGTAGTGGGTTAGGAACGGAGTCACTTTAATTAGAACCAGAAACCTGGACTGTACAGCACTAAGTGGCAATAGAGACAAGAAAATAATACACTGCAATGAATGATCTCACTCACAACTTTCTGGAAAACATTACATGTTAGTTTCTGATTCAAAAAGCTTACAGGAGAGACAGGAGTGATACATAATTGTAGCGGATAGGTGAGGATGAGGAATTTAATTTAAATTAATATTTTAATTCATGTGTGAGAAAAATTCTTCCAAGGCTACATAACCTTTATATAATTATTATTTCTCAGTTCATAAATTACCTGATACAAAACATAAAGGAGGAAACTTATAATAGAAATTAATCAAAAATTGAGCCATCATATAAAAATTCCACAGGAGTTAATAAATATGACTGACTTAGTCTTGCAAGGGATATAGAACAATACCGCCTTCCACAGTTGACTGAGAAACAAAAAAGCAAGTGGCCAATAAGAGAAGGAAACGAGCCATATCAGACAGCAAGTGGGAACACATTGAGGAGCACAGCCAGGATTGGCACTTACAGCCATGTCAGATCCCCACCAGCTTCCTTTTAATTGTCTTGATTTGAAACTTCTTCTTTATTTTATGAAAGGTGAAATTTCACCCAGGTTTGAGGTCTTTAGTAGACTAAAACAGAATTTCTTGTAGAATTTGCCTGTGCTACAATTTAAAATTGTTCATTCAATCCTAACAAGACTCCCAGTCCCAGCTGATAAGCATAATGCTATCACCACCATGCTTGACAGGGTATTGACTGGGAGATGTGTTATGTTGAGTTTGCTCCAATAGTAATGCTATGCATTTAGCCCACAAATTTGCCATTTCTGTCTTATCTGAACACCTTTTCTCCCATCTTAACCACTGAAATCCGAAGCTTTTCGCAATGACATCCCTTACCAGTTTCCTTTCTGCTCAGTTTAGAGGGACGGCCTGATCTAGGCAGTGTCCGGGTGAAACAATGTAGAGACCTAGATTTTTATTTTGTACTCTACCCTTCATCTGTTGGTGCTTTTCAACACCTTCATCCCTGAGAGTTTTACAAGTCCCCCTTGGTCCTGTCTGATCAGTACCCGACAAAGGAACCTATCAGAGACAGGTGTTTTTATTCATGGGAAACTATTGTTGCACCGAGACAGAAGTCATTCAACTTGCGTGTGGTTCATTAAGTTAATTCATAGAAGGCTAGTTTCACAGGAAATTGGCATTTCTCTTTGGAAAACTGGAAAGTTTAGTAGTCTGAATTAGTAAAAGGTAAAAGCCAGCCAGACCATTGTAAACAAGTTCTTAATTTGACTTTACACACCGTAGTGTTATTTATCATTCATTTTGCACATTTTGTCCTACCACATCTTATTCTCATATATGACTCAATATGATATGTTTGATCAACTAACTCAAGTGACAACATGTTAAATTCTGTCCCTTTGGGCCTTATAGAAGAACCGTTCACTTAGTGTTCAATAAAGTCATTTTAAGGAGACGGTGTTGGGTGTCTCTCAGTAGATATCTAGTTCAGACATTTAACATTTATTCCTTCCAAAGTGACTTATGGGGCCATCATTGCAAAATACAGTGCAGTTACAGCTTTGCTAATAGCAAATAGCATACAGAGTTAAACAGTGCTACAATGACCTGAGTAAATGTTTGATAATAGTTATTACATTGAACAAAGGGAATGATGTTGGGCTTAGGTACTCACCAGGATAGAGCTGTTTGGTGGGAGCACTGAGCTGAGCATCTTTGGATACTCTATATGCCAAATCGGGTCCTTCAGAAGACTTCCTGTGCGTACAAATGCCTGTTGTTTTTGTTACACCTTCAGGTAAATTGTGAAAATCTAATATCTTCAGGATATCTGCTGGTTCTGCTGTAAGGGGAAAGGAAAAAAGAGGATTGTTACCCTCTTGAAATAGTCTATTTAAGTTTAATAAAGAACTGATTGATAGAATCAACACATAAAAATATAGCCCATAATGAGACCTGGGGTGGCCAATCCAGAAGAGAAACATCCCAACATTTCAATTACAGTACTGAAAACACACAACACTTGCACCATAGAAACAAATGCAAAACTCAATTCAATCATAAATAGAATCCCTTTTCAATTTACATTCTTCTTTGTGTGTGTGTGTGTGTGTGTGTGTGTGTGTGCCTGAGTGCATGTGAGTGTGTATCTGCGTGTGTCTGTGTGTGTTTTTTTGGGGGAGTCTGTTTGCATTGAGAAAGTTAATTTACCCATAATTTATGTTCCGTTGCCTTTTATTATTTAATATGTAACTGAGATCAAAATACGACATTGTTGTATTGTTGTGTTTTGCATAGAAAATTAAATCAGCAATCGGCAACTTTTATTGTTATTTTTTTCTCCATTTATAATTTTTTCTTTATTCATTTTTCACTGTTTGTGGTAAAGAGTACCACAAATAACGGACATCTCCATCACCACATCCATCACAGCTATAATAAAAGTTGCTGGACCTAATGTCAGCTGTTCTGATTGCTAGCATGACCTTTATACTGACGAATTGACATGTTTCTTCAGAGTGAATACATTCATTTTTCTGATTGAATTAAACATGGGAGTCTAGCTAGTGTTACCAAGCAACAACTTGGTTGTGGTTTCTACACAGTTTCTATACACACATTACGAATATAAATAGTACATGAATGTCCTTATTGACCTACTGCAAGTCATTTTGTCATAAGGTATTTTAAAGGTTGGTCAATGAGAATGGAAGCTTTAAGATGTACACTATATGGACACCTAAGTATTGGGACACCTACACATTACACCTACAGGAGCTTTTATGACATCCCATTCTGAATCCATAGGCATTAATATTGAGTTGGTCCCCCCTTTGCAGCTATAACTCACTCCACTCATCTGGGAAGACTTTCTACCACATTTTGGAGTGTGTCTGTTGGAATTTTTGCCCATTCTTACAGAAGAGCCTTTGTGAGGTCAGACACTGATGTTGGACGAGAGGGCCTGGCTCGCAATCTCTGTTCTAGTACATCCCAAAGGTGTTTTATAAGGTTGATGTCAGGGCTCAGTCAAGTTCTGCCACACTAAATTCATCCAACCATGTCTTTATGGACCTTGCTTTGTGCACTGGGGCACAGTCATGCTGGAACAGAAAAGGGCCTTCCCAAAACTGTTTCCACAAAGTTGGAAGCATTGAATTTTCCAAAATGTCTTGGTAAGCTGAGGCATTAACATTTCTCTTCAGTGGAACTAACCCCAGAATAACAACCCCATAGAATTATCCCTACTCCACCAAACTTTACAGTAAGCACAATGCAGTCAGGCAGGAAACGTTCTCCTGGCATTCGCCAAACCCAGACTCGTCCATCAGACAGCCAGATAGAGAAGCGTGATTCGTCACTCCACAGAACACATTTCCACTGCTCCAGAGTCCAGTGGAGGCGTGCTTTACACCACTCCATCCGATGCTTGGTATTTTGCTTGGTGATGTAAGGCTTGCACACAGCTGCTCGAACATGGAAACCCATGCCATGAAGCTCCCGGCACACAGTTTTTGTGCTGATGTTAATGCCAGAGGACTCTGCAGTTATTGAGTCAGCCGAGCGTTTTTAACTTTTACGTACTATGTGCCTCAGCAATCGGCGACCACGCTCTGTAACTTAACGTGGTCTGCCACTTCATGGCTGAGTTGCTGTGGTTCCTAAACGCCTCCACTTTGCAATAATACCACTTACAGTTGATCGTGGAATATCGAGGACAGAAGAAAATTTCACGAACTGACTTGTTGCAACGGTGGCATCCTATTACAGTACCACGCTCAAATTAAAAGAGCTCTTTAGAACGACCCATTCTTTCACAAATGTTTGTAAAGGCAGACTGCATGGCTAGGTGCTTCATTTTATACACCTGTGGCAATGGGACTGAATGAAACAAGAGGTGTGGCCCAATACTTTTGTCCATATAGTGTATTTGTTATTTTAGAAAGGCTTGTTAAAATTGGGGATTCGTTCTAATATTTGGTGGAGAAATAATAAGGAAAATAACATGAGGAAACACAAGTTCCTTATTATTAATTTGTACATTATTAATTTTTTAATACAGTGTTTTGTATTTTACAGTATTTTGAAAAGAAACACCATTACAGGAAAGACTGAAATCATACGACACAAATATGTAACATATGTGTACAGAGAAAAGGTTTGTCGATAACGTGCCAATAATGAATGGCAAACCCTGACACATCAAGCCTTAAAGAGTTAAGACATTCAACTAAGGTGCAAACATAATGCAATAAAATAGAGATGTTTGACATCTCTAATCTCCTTTAAAAAGTCAAATATACTCTCTAATTTAATGTAACTAGTAATACATTCATTTCCCATAACAACTTATCCAAGCCAGGATGCCAGTTCATTGCAGGGCAGAAACAAATGCAAAGACACAGGGAGTGAGGCAGGCACTGTGTAGTTCAGTTGGAATGTAATAATATTCTCTATTGAGGGTTAAGTTAAGAGATTCATTTTCTATTTCTGCCTCACCCATAGTGTTTTTAAAGCGATAAACCGAATGCTGATGAAGTTTTTTAGCTTGGTTCACCACATCATCCAAACTCATAAATCACAAAGCACAGGAGTAATTTCCTTCAGAGAGTGTGACATTAAGTGTAGCTTTTAAAGCTTTGAAAATATTTAAGGTGGCTGCATTTCATAATTATACAGTGACGAGTTTTTCTTATCTTATCTAATTCATTTAAAATTACAGCCAAAATGGACCATAGTAATTACTCGTTTGAGCATGTCATTAAACTTTACATTACCCCTGAAGCCACATGGCTGCAGCAGTTTTTGCGTGCTCTGCCTGCATGAAAGGAACTGTCCAAGATAACTTGTTCAGAATGCTGCGTGTATCAAATGAGTGAATGCTCAATAAAGCTCAAATTTACCGCCCATCTCCTCAGTGCTAACTCCGAACCCAGTCTGGTAAAGCAGCACACAGAAAGTAAAGCACTCTACAAAGGTGGTTCTCCTGGTCCACAAGTCACTGAAACAACAACTGCAATATAAGACCTCTGTTCCACACTAGACCTCCATGTCTTACACATGAAGGAGAATAGAAGGGAATCATGCTATGCAGAATATATAAAACGTATTCATTTATGGAGGGTATGAGAGACTTAGAAGTTAAGTTAGAAAGTCAGAAAAAGGCAGCCCCTTTGTAGCATGCAGCTGGGAGTCAGGCCCTCAACTCCTGAATGGGATGATGGGCAGCCAAGCTGGTGGGGGGCACACCATAAAGGACCTCGTTGCGCATCTGACTGTGGTTTCACTGATGTTAATCACAATCAGGTGCTAACAATCAAATACTTTAAAAAATTATTTCATTTGACAGATGAATTAATAAATTAAACTAAAGAACTAAACTAAATCTGTGTATGAAGACCCAGGAGGAATGAGCTGATCACAAGACATTTTTGTGGACAACCTGGGGTCAAAGCAGTTTACTTTACTAATCTACCACCACAAAGTAATCCCATCAAAAAAATCAGTGACTTCAGAGAGGAAATAGGCCTTGACTTTCTCCCCCTGCCCTGCAATATCTTTGTCATTATAAATTCAGCTCTTGTCGTCTTTCATTCCCTCTCCCCTGTTCTATTTTTTTTTGGATCTTGTACTATACTACACTCCACCACTGGAACAGCCCCATTTTGCCATTTTCTGTTGAAGTGCAGGATATCATATATTGCTTTGATCACCTGCCTGCTCTCAATATGAAAACATAAAAAAGTAAGCAACCACTTCTCTGGTATTAAGCACAGTGTGAACCCCCACGCAGATGAACTAAGGGGATATTTTTTCATCCTACTTCAAACCAGAGCTATCAGGTAGAAGAAGTGTAAGTAGGGCACCCAGGAAATGGGCAGCAAGCATCACTGCAAAAATCAAAACCTCAAGCTCTGGTCTGGACAGAGAGGCCATTTACGTAAGAAAAATATTATATAATAATAATAATAATTCATAATAATGTCTGTGTTGGTTGACATGCAAAACATATTACATCCAGTTAACATATGTAACTTTGTAAATAGCAAGAAACTTTTTTTAACCAATGAGAAACTATAAATAAATTTATAGTGCACTGTTTATTGTCGAATAACAAACTGATCATTCTTCATCCACTGTTTTTGAATTATTATGTTGAATTTGGAATGAGCAGGAAATTAATGTTGAATTTACGCAGTTAGTTTATACTTAACAACGGATCATACAGCGATATCCCTGTTCATAGGCTTATGATGGTTTTGGAAAATAAAATGACCACTTGGATCACCACAGCACAATACACTATTCACAGAAAATGTTGGTGTTAATAGGAATAGAACAACAAGGCACAGCTGAGGAACCCACTATAGAACATGAGAAGTTATTTTGACACGCAAGGTCTCAGAGACATCAACTAAGCCAGACAGTGGCATTCTGCATCTGCACCCTAAGACAGTAACCCAAAGGCAAGGGTAGACAAGAAGGAAGGACCCAGATATCCAGGATATTTTCATGGTATTTCACTTAAAAAGAAAAAAAGGATTACTTAAAAGTCTGGTAGGATTGGAGGCACAATTCTTGGACATTAACATTGTTGTTTCGAAACCATTCTTGTGTAGCTTTGGCTGTATACTTGGGATCGTTGTCTTGCTGGAAAACAAATCTTCTCCCAAGTCTCAGTTCTCTTGCAGACTGCATCAGGTTATCCTCCAGGATTTCTCTATATTTTGTAGCATTCATTTTACCCTCTACCTTTACAAGCCTTCCAGTGCCTGATGCAGAGAAGCATCCCCACAGCATGATGCTACCACCACCATGCTTCATGGTGGGGATGGTGTATTTTTGGTTATGTGCTGTGTTTGGTTTGTGCCAAACATAGAGTCTGGTTTGATGGCCAAAAAGCTCAATTTTTGTCTCATCAGACCCTTGAATCTTCTTCCAGCATGCCTTCTGGAAAACTCTTTCCAAAAAGATTTCCTTTGTTTTTGTCTCCTATAGTGGCTCTCTCTTTGCCACTCTCCCATACAGCTGCGACTGATGAAGAACCCGGGCAACAGTTGTTGAATGCTCAGTCTCTCCCATCTCAGCCATTGAAGCTTGTAAGTCCTTCAGAGGAGTCATAGGTCTCTTGCTGGCCACCCTCACTAGTCCACTTCTTGCACAGTTTTTGAGGACGGCCTGCTCTAGGCAGATTTACTGCTGTGCCATACTTTTCCCATTTCTTAATTATTGACTTCCCGGTACTACGATGGATATTTAGGGACTTGGAAATTTTCTTGCATCCATCCCCTGATTTATGTTCATGAATAACCTTTTTGCAGATCTGCTTGGAATGTTATTTTGTCTTCATGGTGTTATTTTTCCCAAGATACTGACTCACCAGTAAGTGGACCTTCCAGACACAGGTGTATTTATAATCACTTTAATCAAATCACTTTGACTGTGCACAGGTGGTCTCCAATTAATTAACTGAGCTAATTCTAAAACCAGTTTGCTGCACAGTGATGATTTGAAGTTCACTATGATTCAATATTTAAAACAAATAAAATAGAAAAACATCCAAGGGGGTGAATACTTTTTATAGGCACTGTATATTTACAACTGTCTGTATTTTTTTGCCCTGTCTATTAATATCTGGCCACTCCAAAAAAATGTTTTTCCTTAATAAAACAGTAATTTTCTATTGACAGACATTATATATTTTTGTGTTTAATCTAACATCTATAACATAGTATCATAATTCATCATTTTTTGTACTTGCAGGTCTGCGCTTTTAATGACTGATAAAAAAAAAAAACACAGTACTATCTATCAAAAACCTGAGGACACTTTTGTCATTCTTTATTCAATATTGCCAAATAAAGATCTGTAACTTCTTTAAAAACAAGTCCATGCCATTTCTATAAGGCGATAATGGTAAACAACTCTGAGAACCATACACATTATAAGGGCACAATATCGAAATCTATCTCCCGTTAGTGGCTGGGTTGTTTTTGTTACTTCTGATGTCGACTAGGTGCTTCCCCCTGTACATTAATCTTTTAACTTTAATCTTTTTACTTTTTTACTTTACCATTAACAGACAATTTAAGGCTCTGCATCTCACTTATTAGTCCAAAACTACACCAAAAACAAAACAAAAAAAAAAAGATCAAACAGAATATGGCATCAGAATATGACCCATGATTATTGTCACACAATTTAATCCAACAGCATTTACCATCCTTCTAGCCAGATGACACCTAAGCTGTAAACAGGTTTCCTCACTCTTACAGTGGTGCTTGAAAGTTTGTGAACCCTTTAGAATTTTCTATATTTCTGCATAAATATGACCTAAAACACCATCAGAAGTCCTAAAAGTAGATAAAGAGAACCCAATTAAACAAATGAGACAAAAATATTATACTTGGTCACTTATTTATTGAGGAGAATTATCGAATATTACATATCTGTGAGTGGCAATAGTATGTGAACCTCTAGGATAAGCAGTTACCTTCCCCAGTAGTGGTCGCCCAACAAAGATCACTCATCGGGGTCACAAAGGAACCCAGAGTTCTTCTAAGCAACTAAAGGCCTCTCTCACATTGGCTAACGTCAATGTTCATGAGTCCACCATCAGTAGAACACTGAACAACAATGGGTTTTACATACAATTGCCTGAGGTTTAGTCATTCATAGATGTCTTTGTCAGGGAATCTTCGAACAATTCGTATAAAATGTTTTTCCCCCCTGATATTTTCTATTAAGAGTGAGTACAAATAAAGTCCATATGAATTTTTAAATTGTAACTGAATGATAATTATAGCATTTTGTCATGCTCATGCTCATGCTCTTGCACACTCTTGGTTGATAATAAAACAGGAAAAGGGAAGAAAAGGGAAAGAGAGCTTTTCCCTTCCCATTCAACTTTTTCTTCAGTTCTGTATGGTAATTACTCTAACAGGGAGAAGACCAGCTGGTTTACTTCATTGTCTCCACAGTGAGCCTGGACAGGCGCGTGCAACAAGAAGAGATAAATCACAGTCTGAAAGACACAGAACGAAATGGAAAAACTGACTCAGGCGCAGAGGGTGCTGTTTTAGCGCTTAGTTTACAGCAAAGCTCAAGAGAAACTGCACTCAGGAAGGAATTCTTTCCCTCTCTTCCTTTCCCCTAGCCCCCATCACCTCCCAGGCTTCACTGTCCAATCACATTCCAGCTAAAGTAAAAAAAAAGCTAATGACAAAACAAGATGGCAGGTGCCTTCCTGAAGTCGCCTAAGCTCTCCTTTCCCCTCAAAGTGACCACTTTAGGTAGTATAAGCAGAGGATGTCGACTGAATTAATCTGTACTATTCATGTGTAATTTTAACTTTATCTTAAGAAATGAGAGTGTACAACAAATGCCAAACAGTTTGACAATTACATTTATTTGCAAACTACTCAGTTTTTAGAGCATCAAGGGATAACGTAGTTTTTTTTTTATTGTAGTTTAATATGTAGCTTAATGGTAGGGACTGTTTCCACAAGCCAAACTATGTTCAAACTATAAAGAAATCCAAAAAGACTTGTTCCTTTTCTACTGATTGACCAGGTAAGTGTAAAAATCGGAGGCAGCTGCCTTCATTGAGGGTGTTGTGTGTGCTGTCAATTTATATCAAACATGAGTTACAGGTTAAAGCCAATAAAATAATACACTCATGTGATTCCATTTATATGGTCAATCTATTTTATTCCAGCAAGTTTTCAACACGCTAGTGCTATAAATGCATGATGTGTCATGCATGAACACTGATGAATGTCTGTGTGCGTTCCAAGAAATGCTAAAGATTTGAAATGTTTATGAGTAACAACTAAATAACACCTCCATCAGCACAACACAACCAATAGTTATGCTACTTTACCACACTATAATAAAATAATGTAATAATGAACTAACTCCCCCTTTATTCTGATCCCTTTAGTATATCACAATACCTACACATTTTGTACACTGAAGCAACCTGTCCTCTATAAGGACCTGTATGTCTGTCTGTTTTTGTAAATAGCACAATATGTGTATTTGGAGGCCTGAAACCACAGCTGGGTGCGGGTTTGGGAGCTGACCATGAGAAATTGACGTAAACGTAAAAAAACGTAAACTTGCTGAAATTACCTTGAAAAAGGTAGCTGAAAAAGCTACCAAAAATATTTGCATCACTTTGCATTTGGTTATTACAAAGAAATCCGCAAGTAATACCTTCTTTATTTCTGTAGTCTCAATGTTTAAATTTATTGACTTTTCACGTAACCTGTGACCTAAACCCATTATTTTACAAATGGCCTTTTCTGGTCTACAATCCTGCCAGAAACTTCATGGTTTTTCAAAAGTCTGACTTTTGACCTGACCTGACCTACTTGGTAACTATTAAACCTGATTTTCAGCTGCACTCCACTGCTGGCTGGCTTTATTGGAAAGTCTTCATTAACAAAAATGCTGAAATAGGAGAATAATTATTAGGAAAAAAATATTAGCCAAAACACTTTCATTTTCTGACAGCTGTGGAACTGTTGTGTGCCCTGCTGTGTGGCAGCAGAGTGCCAAAATTGACTTACATCTAGATGACTATTATTTATTGGATGAAGGGCTGGTGTCACTTGCCAGACACTTTCTAAACAGTGCATTTATATAAATGAAGCTAGCATCAATAATTTGATATGCGTGAGTGGCATTTTAATTAGAGCAGTTTCATTGGTTGAGTCAAAGGCAGAAAGTTTACTAAAATATACTGCAGAGCCTTGACCAGGCTGTATTCTCCATTGCCATAATTCTACGATATTCCTCACAATATCAAAGCATTTACTTTCAGGCCTAATCTGCTATTGAGCATTTTCTGTCGTGTTACAGAATTTCCTACATAGCCCTTTAACGAACTTCTATTTAAATTTTATTTATCTGAATAATACTGAAAAAATTGAAAGAATGCAACAGAAATGAGGCCATATCATGCAATCCTGCATTTTCCATCAAAATGTTCACACTCATATCTTTCCCTGACTATCTTTCCTGGCTATAATCAAGAACGAAAATGGGGAGTCATTTATTATTACCCTATGTTCCAATGCTGCACAGCTATGTCTTCCCTACAACAGCTCATTACCCTCCTTTGTTCCAATGGGAACCTTTCCAGCATGGCATTCTCCTTTCAGATCCTGTACGGTGTTGCTTTTCCCAGGGCAGGTAAATTGTTCCAAGCATGCAGCATTTAGCATTTCATGAATAACGTAAATTATGTCTGCTGAACACATGTGTGCTGATGATCAAAGCCCTAAGCACATGATTTACAATGCTTAGATCTGATGCAACACACAACACTATGAGCTTCTTAAAAAGGGTCTAGAAACACATTTAAAATGCTCATGCTTGATAGAATTATCCATATGGAAAATCCGTATGACTGTATAGACACTGGAATCACCCATCCATGGAGGGGAAACTGTGACTCACCTTTGACCAAACCATATTATAAACTTGGCATCTCTAAATAAAAAAGGTTTTATTGACCATGTCACCACTACAGTGTTTCTATGCATTTCACCCATGTTTCATTCTTACTAAAATCACATAATGCAACACTTTTCCCAGTAGTCCTCTGTAAAACGAAGAGTAGCGTAAATGAAACGAGTCCCTGTTTAACCGAGAGTGGAATAAAACATCTGGAACACATTTTTCTTGGATAAACAGACAGTACAAAGGCAGATATCAGACCCATATGGGCACAAGGACACAGGGAAAATATCGCCATGGAGATGAAAGAAAATATTTTTTATATTTTCTTTCATGAAAAATCACAATTCTCACCTACTTTTAAAGGGTATAAAACAAATGAAATTGTTCCAGCCCTGCAGGAACTTTCCATCAGACTGTGAGGGAGGCTAATCCCTAAGTGTTTTATTAATTTCATTTAACTTCAGAGCTGAATCTAAAGCACACAGGCTATTCAGAAATTACACAATGTCTTCAGTTACAAAACAGTAACCTTAGACGAAGACCATGAAACTAACTATTATGTACTTATTACTAATTATTTTCACTTTACAAAATGACATTACATTACATTTCTTATTTATACATTTGTTATTATGAGAGTTCAATTAAGAAATCATATAACTTGAATTCTTTTTAAACTAATTTCTAAGGAGAGGCATACTATCTAAGTGTCACCGGAACATGGGCTGGATGGGCTATAAACATCAGCAGGATAACTGTTCGTCACTTGAAATCTCCCACTATCTTAGACCACAAAGAAAAAGAAGCGAGCAGGTTCAGAGAAACAAAATGGGTGTGAGGACATAAAAAAAGATATTGAATGTGAGGACATAAACACAGACATTGAATGTGAGGAAATTAACACAGACATTGACAAGAGATCCTGCCTATTTCTAGTTATCAGAAAAACGTAGGACAGAATTAGTCCAAATATATACAGGGAAATCAGTAACAGCAAAGAGCTAGTTGTTCAGTCCTTAAGGCACATAGACTTTTGAAACATAAGTGACTGTCTACTATCTTTGCTTTGGGAAGGATAGGTCAAGGTTTATGGTTATTTTATTAAATTGGTCATTCGCTTATCCAAATATTGACCTGGTCCAGTACTAATTAACAAAGTCTTCTCTGTTTTATCCAATTCTGTCCTTTTTTTGGAATGTTTAAATATGGGTATTGAACAGTGGCTTCTAGTGTGCGTTCTAAGGCCTCATTGCATTTGTTCTGTAATGGAGTTTCAGGTGATACCTTAAATTGTGTCGACAACACTTGGAACCACAGGAACATGGTATAGTGATAAGTGAAAATTAGGTGCAATGTTAAAAAAACTCAGCCTGACCAATGAGAGATAAAAGATTTGCCCTCCTGGGCAGCTTCTTCAGCTAAGCCCTCTGCCATGGTGCAGACTTGTGATTTGAGCCTGTGATCTGGATTTCCCTGTATCATTATTAGTGGCAGTGGTCCTATTAGTAGTAATAGTAGAAGTAATATAATTCGTTTACAGCTGGGAAACAGATGCACATTAACAGCCGTGAAGTATTTTAAAAACAATAATTAAAAAAACAAGCCATATTTTAATGACCCTACAGATAAGGAATTCTGTACCGAAAACAACTTTTTAATAGTTAAAATGGTTTTCATATAAGTATCGTGAAAAATACAACAGTGGGATGGATTTAACTTATTGCAATTTTTTTTTTTTTTAAACGCAAGCAGATTATACAGAACATAGTATTTTGCAATTGATACACTTCTAAAAAAAAGAAATGGCACAGGACCTTAACTGTAATTCGGAGTTTTTGTGACTAAAGGCAAAACCATTAATTTCGACATTAGGCTCAGGGTGAAATTCATTCACTGTCCTTGAATTTTGCAGTCTCTCTTTGAGAATCTTACAGCAAATGTTTTGTTCGTGTAAAATAATTTGTCAAATCCAAATTGCGTTTCAGTGATGTTTTCCTAAGAAACCGAGCAGAAAATAAACAATTCCAGAAAATAAACCACGTTACAAACGGGGCCGAAAGAAATACGTTCAATGATAGTTTAATCAGAATAAACTGTGTGAATTCCATGCAGGAAATGAATATGTTTTTAGGTAATTGACATTAATTAATAAGTTTAACTACAAAATCAAAAAAATATGTTTCAGAATTTAGCGATAGCTACTTACCTGAATTGGTTTGCGACGTTATAAAAATAATGATAATTGATAAAGTAAGGTGCAAATGTCTTATCCGCCGTTTTATTTTCCACCTTATAGGGGTATCCATTATCACGAATGACGTCCACAGAAAACGTGGATCGATTTAAGTAATTAAAATATGTGTTACTTTGAATATCGTTGCCAGAATCCCAGAGTAAAGACAATAAAAACGTTATTTTTCATTTAGCCATAAGTTTGAAGTGTGGATTCTTCGAGGGCAAATTTATGGACGGGGCACCCTCCAGCTCACTCGCAGTGGTTCTCTCCCGTCTCTCCGTAATCCCGAAATACCCTATTCTAGGTCTATGATAAAAAGTTATGCCACACCCACCAAGTATGGAAAGATCTTAGAAATAAACAGAGGAAAAAACTTTCTCAAAGTCTTGAACCCATAAAAGAAATGCGAGCAAATCAGACGCGTCGACATGAGAGACTGACTCTTTTATTGGGTGCAGCTGAGAAGAGGGGGGTTAGGGCTGGTGATGAAAGCCTACCCCCATCTCTAAAACTTTACCTTTCTTTTTATTAGAATTCCTTTGTATGTCTTTGATTCTATTTTGATCTATTGAATCTACAATCTTGTAGAAGAAACAGTGGAACTTAGTAGGCCTATATAAGAGCTTAAAGGAGAGAGAGAAAGTTCATAAACACATTATATTCCTTTTACTGTAAAATTTTACTGCCTCGCACCTGGACACCAAAACACCTGTAGTATTTAACAGTGAAGCATAGCAAAAAACAAAATGCCTAATTTACATATTGTATACATTATAACTATTTGGAAAAACCAAAAGTTAAAAAGAAAAAACTGAAACTTTGATTGTTTTAGAACATTTCTTTCTCCCAAGAAAATTTTTCATAGTTTTGAACAGAAGAGAAGAACAGAATATGGCAAAAACAATTGTGCTTTATTTAAATCAAAGTATATTGTGTATAAATCTGTTTATTTTTATAAGGGTGTATTTGTATATTGCACAAAGACTTGGATGAAGAATGAAAAATGGAAAACTGGGTGGGTGGGGTCAAAATTGTCATATTTGCTAATAAATAATACGAGGTGGTGTTGGTGGCTGCCAAGGCTCTACTTAAGAAAGTAGATGACCTTGTAATGTCTATTGAAGGCTGCACCATCTTCCCATCTTCTGAAGTAAGAATTCTTAGTGCCATGTTAGAGCCCAGTCTTTCTTTCGAACTCCACAACATGGCCGTCACTAAACATCCAGTATCCAGTATGTCCATAACTCCGCTGCCTTACACGCATCAAAGCCTAACACTCCAGCCTGCTGACTCTAGACTTCTCACATCTCAAAAGCGAGACTGCACCAAGGGGGACCAGGCATTCAGCGTCGCTGCCCCCAAACTCTGGAACTCTCTCCCTCCAGCCGCCCGCAACTCGGACTCCATCACCACTTTCAAAAACAGAATCAAATCTGATTTATTCAGCCTAGCTTTCCCCTCAGCATAGCTTTGTCCTCAGTCAGCTCTAGCTAAGTAGTTACGTATTTTTTGTCTTACTGTTTCTGTTTTATGATCTTTTTGCTGTAGTGTCTTTCTTGAAAGGCGCTTTTAAATCCCATGGATTGCTATCGTAATTTTTGTGAATTAGACTTGCGTGTGTGTTCCTGGTCATTGTGTTGCTTCATGACCCAGCTGCACTTCAGCTCAGTGACGGAATGGCAGCTGGTGGTGTAGTAGTTAAGGTGTTGCTTGTAACTGTAAGGTTGTTGGTTCAAGTACCATCCCAGCTGTTGTACCCTTGAGCAAGGTTATCTAGCTGTATAAATGGATGAATGTAGAAATTGTAAACTCTAAGTCGCTTTGGATAAAAGTGTCTGCTAAGAATCTAAAATGTGAAAAAATGTAGATGGCCTGTGATTCTTCCGTAGAATTCCCTGAAACAGAGCAGAATCCATGGTTCCTTCAATGATGGCAAGGCATCAAGGTCCTGATGCAACAAATCCCCAAATCATTATACTACCATGCCAATATGACTCTGATTGTGGTTCTGTAGAGCCTCGGAGCTGAAAGTAATAAATGATTTAATCAACTTGCCCATTATTTGTCTATTACTTCAAACATAATCTCATTATATTTCAATATTCCTCATAACAAATTTCTCTCTGTTATCGAAGCACACTGTAGCATGCTAGGGCAATCTCAGTCCAAGAGGCATTGGGGGAGGGTTTACGCCTTTTATTCAGCATGATAAACACAAAAGGTCCAATATTTACAGAAATACAGAATAAAACAGATTTAAACATCAAAGAGCCACACTGGCAACTAAAGCCTCCTTTTCAGGGCAAACCAAAACAACACTTTAACATTCACACAAAGGGCAATCCTGCACCAAATAGTCTTTCCTTTCTATGCTTTTCCATCACCTCCTGAGCCACCTTTTCTGGCTCTTTTATAGGGCCTGGGATTGGTGGCATCTGAGTGTGATTACCATTAGAGGACCGCATTCAGGTGTGCAACGAGGTCTGCACATTACTTTGCACATTATTAGCATTCAAGTTAGGTGTGGTGATTTAATCTATTGCTTCATGCAACTGCTTTAAAGTTTTCAAGATTAAATTAAGATTATCTTGATTTCCTTGAAAAACCTTGCCTTTTTATTAATTCATATAAATTTAGTCATGGGATTGTTAATGCTCTGCGACCTTGAATTGAGTTATTTTACACTTAAGTTAATTCTTGTTGATCCACTTTCATATGACAGGGTGTCACAGTTCACAACACAGCCCCAGTTCCTCACTAGATATTATCAGTCAGTTCTCCCAAATCTTTCGCACAAATCATTCAATTAACATTCCTGAAGCCCATGTGCACTGGTCAAATCACCCTCTGCTCTCATTCCACCTTCCAACTTGGTTTTCTGTTCCACACATAAACCCCTCACTAACCCTAACACTTTGTGAAGTCTTTTCAGTTTTACTACAGTGTCATGTCACACTGCTTTTGGCCCTGACCAAATCTTGGACTATCCTTGATTGCTTTTTCCTGCTGGTTCTTGACCTATGCCGGTCTGACCTTCCCTCTCAGCACTGCAACTAGGTTGTCCTGTTCCTGTACCCTGTGGTGCTTTACACAGGGTGATTCATACCTGAAACCTGCAGCATTTATGTTAACATCTATGTTTTGTCCACAGAAAACTCTTTTCACAAATACAATACGGTGTACAACTAAGCTTGAAGGCAAATAACATTAAAAAATCCCATGCCATTTAAGCAAGAACACCTATAAAACCCATCGTTAATAGGGGAAGCATTACATTAAACCAACAAATAAAACACCTTGTTTTTAAAAAGATGTAGGTTATGTGCATTACGTGCTATTACTCAACCCATTACAGTCACTCTGTCTGGCCCCTTTAAATGGGAAAAATGACAAATATTACCACCTAAGGTTTTAATCCTAATAAATAATCAAATAAATTTTTTATTTATATCATTTATAAGCTGTAAATTTGACGTTCCATCAATGAAATATTGACCATCTAATTACATGAGGAAAAAATCAAGATAGCCAACTGCCAGTTAGCCACTTTTATATACTTTGTCTTCTCATTTCAGGATAAGATCGAACCTCCCCCTTAATGAAACCATATTATTTTTGTATGAGTTTTTATTCTTATGTTTCTTCTGCCATTGGCTGAGAGTGAAAGAGGCAGGTGGCCAGAATTGGAGGAAACTGGTTGTCCTTCCTCTCCCTGATCGTGTGTGGTGGCAGGATCCGTGTCAACGAGTGGAGATGCTTTCGCACAATGGAGGAGTAAATTTAAAAATCTAATACCGCACTATAGAAATAATATGTGATTAGAAGAATTGTCTTTTGGAATATCAGATAAACTGAGGTCTTGAGGCAAACCATGGATATTGAAGAACCATGGATATTGAAGATCTAACTAAGGCTTACTAAGGTTTCGGAAATTTAAAATTTTAGATGCGACTCAGATGGCATGCTGATCCTCTGTAATTTTCTATGTCTTGTTTGATCAGGAGCTTCATCATTGAAGCTTCTTCAGGTCATCAGAGAGACAATAAATATGAGAAGAGAACCCAATTTATGAAATATAATTTTGTTATTTTACACCATTAAAGTAGCTAATGGTTTGTATTATCCAGTTTGTCTCTTGTCTTTAAAAAAATGTTGATGCAGACCAATGTGACAATTTGTTGCAACTAGGGAGGTGAACAAAAATCTTTCCAGGTAGTGATATTAGGTAATAAGATCAGGTTTTCAACATGAATCCATCTGCAGTCATTTCAGTATTTTTACTCATTTGCTTAATGTATTAATGCTTTTGCTCTTGCTTTTCTCACTTGTACAGACACTTAATTTTCAGTTTATTAGGTACAACACCCCATTAATGAAAATGGATTGCTCCTACAGACATTGAGTCATGTGGCCATGGCTTGCTACATAAAGCATGACAGACATCAAGATGTATGACAGACATCAAGACTGTTCGACTAAACGCTAGAATGGGAAAATGAGTATCCTTTGTGCGCGGTATGATCTACTATGGCAGGTATGCGGATTCCAGTATCTCAGAAACGGCCTCCCTCTTCTGGCTTTTTTGCACAATAGTTCCTAGATTTCTTCTAGAGAAAAAAATGTCCTGGAGGCAAATACGAGATGTATAGTAGGTAAAAATCAACAGCAGCACAACTAGCCTTAAATAATCACATCACAGGCTGCAAACTAAATTTGATTCTCTCTGTCAAATCATATTCAATATCCTGTTTTCTCCAAGGGAAATAAAATGCTGATCAATGTTGTCAGCAGTACGTGTATAGCCTCATTGTCGGGCTTGAACCATACCCCTACTCATATCTTTCTCTCCTCCCTTAGTATCTCCTCCATTGGCCATGTTCTGCAGGCCAGATGCCCCATTGAACTGAAGGGCTGGGTGCAGTACACCATCAGATACACACTTTATAAACTCTTGCAAAAATAATATCACAGTTAGTGCCTCATCACCTGCCTCCTCCCACTTATCGAACATTATATATTTATTTTATTCTGTCCAATTATTCACTGCCCTTCTTCTTACCTCACTTTACCTTTCACATTTCTACCCCCTTGCCTCTTTTTTTACCCAGATCTCATGTTGAAATTATGTCTAGCATATACAGCCATACTGACATGTGGGATCCAGCTTATTCACTTCACTCTCCCCTTTCTCCTTTCATTCTCTTTACTTCATGACATGTGGAGTCAGAGTTGGGGGGGCTTCGAGACAATCAGTTAAGAGTACAAAGAGAAGTGAGAAAGAAAGTGTCACGAGGTGCAAAGCACCAAATCAAAAACGGAGGTGATCAGACAAGTGCACATGGGTCTGTGGAATGGTAATTGAATTATTACTGAACAAGGGCTAGAAGTTGACAGAAAACAAAGAGAAAAGGCAAACTGTGACAGAAAGTTGTATGCATCTGTGTGCAGTTGTATACAGTCCTATGACGTGGATTGAAGACAAAGAACAGGAACTGATACATTTGGTGGCGCAAAGGCCCCATACTGCATGACATTACCAAATACATTACCATACAGCAGCAAAATCACAAATACACAAATCTCTGGCAAGGGATCGTAAAAAAATGTCATCAATGACAATACTACGTATTGGGGATCCCAATAATGAACTTGAAATTTGTGGAGTGCCTAGAGAGGAAAGTAACTGAAAGTTCTAAGCTATCAAATTTTACCCATCAGTACAAATATACTGTTAATTAAAAATGTGAGGAAAAAAATCGTATTGATATCCATCCAAATCATTGATGTGTTTTGGCACATCGGAAATACAAAAAGTTAGGGGGCGTTGGACCAGGTGGGCACTTCCCAGACTTAAGTTTCACTTGCTTGATTTTTCATTGTGTTTGCTATACTAGCCTATAGACAAGGACAGAAAAGACTGAATTGGAAATTATCTGTGTTTACTTTGGTGTCCTTAGAAAGGTTTGATACAATGAATAATTTAAGTCTGTCGCTATGTTACAATTACATTGCCTCATTAAGCAAGGCACTTAGGCAGTAAGTTACACGCCTGAGTCTCCACAGAGTGCCCATAACTGCTAACTCATTTTTTGGTCAGAAGATCTGGTGAAAACCTTTAAGTACTCTGCCGAGATCTAGCATTGCATTGCATTGAGACAGCGTGTATCTTTTCTTTAAGGAAAAAACAAACAAAACTGGATTCAACAGTGTGAATTGAGAATTTTTTCAGGTACTGCTTTGGGTGATGGTTACTGGAAGAGTTGCTGTCACTGGTTTGTAGTTTGTATTGTTATCAAATTTTTCCAAAAATGAGGCAAGCTTATTTAAAACTTCTGATTTATACCTTCAGAACTTTGGTCTTTTTATTTTACTTGGATACATTTGGTTGAAAAAACAAGTAACAACCTCACATTTCCCATACCACTTTACCAACTCTTTTTCCCTTTCTGTAAAACGGCTTTGCAATGCAGCTGCACAAGGGACAGAAAATAACTTACTGACTGATAATATATGAGATTTTAACAGTATAGGAGTTCTGCTGAACAGATGCTGACCTTTGGGAGACCCTTGAAAAAAACGTTTTAAACTTTTTTTCCTGCAGTTAATGGAGCTCGTTCTTGAAATTCTTCACTCCCATCCTTTATTACAATATTGAATGTTGCACAGATGACTAGCTGGCTTGAATGGTGCTTGTATCATATAATATTTATTAATTTTGTTTTATTTGCAAGGTGATTGACTTTTAACAATTAACCAAGAAGCTAAATTACTAATTAATAATTGTGCATTTAGCCTAATGTCAAAGATGTATAAAACAGTGTTAATGCCATTATTAGCTGGCTAACAGATCTAAAGGAAAGGCACCTTCACCTTTAGACTAGGGACAAATATGTTTTGTGTCTTTTTGTTGTTGATGTTTTTTTTTTAATGCTACATTGGATAGGATTAGGAAACTTTTAGTTTTGTCTGTCTTACATTTATCAGTAAATTAGCAATGATGATAAAACCGGTTAAATTCTGCTTTACCCGAGGAGTGTCTATATCTTTGGCTCAATGTGAAACGTACAAAGAGAAAATACTGGTCTAGCCCAGAATTCAGTGTGCAGATCCTGTGAACCCATTATCTCAGAGTAAACCCAGAATCAATAAAGGGTTATCAAGTTCTTAAGAGCTATCAAAGGAATCGTAGGAGATTCCACAAGTTAACAAGACCAATACATCTTTGACTAAATAAATAAATGGTCTTTATTCCATTAATGATTGCTAAAACTAATAGAAAAGCATTTTTATGTATCATACCAAGCCTTCAATACAAATATACAATTGATAAACCCATCAAAACATATTAATGGATAAACTAAAATGTTGTACAAAGTCCAGTATTCTTATGACACCAAAATCAAAAGTTATATTCAGTGTCACAAAAAGTATACTAAGCCATCGACAGATATAAGGCATTGAGTTGAAAACCTTAAACCCTGCAAAGTTATTTCCATTAGTTCATACATGTCATGGTTTAATATTGCTGATTTTTGTGATAATTATTCATCTGATATACACTCTGTGAACAATTATTTGTTTCATAAAAATAGCTTGCTATATAAATCAGACAGCCAGGCATCCAGTAACAGTAACGGCATCCCAAAAATAATATGATTTCTAGAAAAAGTGGGCAATGACTGGATCCTTGTCTCCAACCAAAATGACATATTCTCCCAGAAAATATCTGAGTGCACACAAGAGAAAAAAGATGATCAGTTGTCTCTATTTCAACTTGAGTACAGACATTTTGGTCAACATTAAACCGGTGTCTTAAAAACTCACTTGATGGATATATACAATTAAATATTTTGAAATGGGTTTAATTTGCTTTAGGAGCCACTGGAAAACTAATACATTGGAACTTGATATTTAAAGTCTGACAGGGATATGGGTTGATCAGAAGTTGATATATTTATTTTTTATAAACTTGAATTATAAACTTAAGTGAATCAATGAACACAACACATGCCGTATTAAGAAGTATGAAGTAAAATGCATGAATTAGAATTTTCAAACTCAACATAACTTTTTATTTTTTAAAGAGTTTGTTTGAGATGTTTGTGTGTGTGTGTGAGATCACAGGACTTTTTACATTTTTTTTTACTACCTAACTTTTTATTTATTTATTTCTTAGCAAAGTAAAACAATGTTAATTATGTGGTTTGGGTGTGGTTTCTCCCGTCCCACCGAAGGCACCGAGGACGATAAAAATGCTAGGATGTCAATGTTGCTAGTAGAGTGTGTGTCTGAGATCGCTAAATTAGTACATGCTTGCTTTTATCATGTAGTCGCTCGCTATCTAACTGGATAGTAGTTGGCCCCACTGTAACAAGCAAGAACAAGATAGAAGCTAGAAATGTCCGTTTGTAATCAGTAATATATTGTAACGGGGATGGAAAGCAGCGCCAATGGTGTTTAACCATCACCGAGGGGGCTGCTGGGAAACCTGGCTCCCGAACTGTAAATTATGTAAATAATGTGTTAGATGTTTCGTGTTTCTGTAATGTTGATGTGTACCAGTTCTGTATCGTTAAGTGTCTTTATGGTTATGATTTAGTTCCCTCACCGTGGGCTGGTTTACTTGTGTGTGTGAGGGCTTTCTGCGTTTCTTTTGTATAATCAGTTCTTTCCACTGCCTGTTTTGTCTTTGTAAAGGCGGTTGTTAGCGCATGTTTGAAGTAAAGAGCACGTCTTTCTGTTGAACTGGTGTCTGACTACTTGCTTGAACCCCGCCGGGTAGTAACACTCTGAAAGACGCTAAAATATTATGTATATGCGTATGTGTGAATGTCTAGTAAGTGTGTGTTTAGCTAGCTAGTGTGCGAATTAAATTGTCCGTGTTGACTCAAATCTGAGAATTGCAAACTTTATTTTATGGAGAACATATGATATATGATAGAACTATAGATCGATGTGGACAGAGTGGCTGGCCGTGGCGGTTAGTGATCTGTTTTTCGCGAACGAGCCAGCTTTATGAGCCGGCTCCTTAATTTAACTATGGGAGTCTACGGAGCCCCTGAAGTGACTTGTGAAGAAAAAAAAAATCAGAGAAACTATGTTGTGCGCACGAGATACTATCTCGTGGGATGTTTTTAAAAAAATCAAATAATTAATTTAAATATTTTCAAATAAAAATAAATTAATACAAGACAGAATAAAAGTATGATCTTTTCTCCACACGCACTCCATGCACTAACTGAATGTTGTGTTGATGTGCGTACGTATAATGAAATTCTCCCGGTGCTCCCGTTTGGTGCACGCACATACACCTCAACACAATATTCATTCAGTGCGAGTGCGCGTGGCCGAGCAGTGTGGCGAAAAGATCATCTTTAATTAGAAAACAAAGATGAGTGACAGTCGCAAACGAAGTAGCATCTGGATGCATTTTGATTACATAAACAACATAAAGGCAGAATGTAAAATTTGTAAAGTAAAAATATCATATCGAGCAGGGTCTACTAAACCTTCACAGACACATTAGAATTGAACATTGAACAGAACAAAAGAGGCAAGCTAGAATGCCTGCTACTGAAAATTAAAATACCTGTGCATTTACTGGAACCGTTGCTGCTGCATTGTCTACAGCCACCCCTCAAGGAATCAGGTACACTGCGACCTATTGCAACCCAGAGCTCTATAAGCCAATTTATGCCAAAGGCCATGACCCCAGCAAGACAAAACACAGTTGATGAGGTATTGGCTAAAATGTTTGCAAGGGATTTCCAACTATTCTCAGTCGTGGAGGACAAGGGATTTAGAAGCTACACCCATGCTCTCAATCCAATGTTCTTCCAAGCAGGAAAACACTATCTCAAACAACTATTCCAAGACTGTATGACAGAGAATGTGCTTCACTGCAAGAAAGGGTTAAAAAGGGAACAGCAGTTTGCCTGGCAGCTGACTGCTGGACATCCAGAGCCACTACTTCCTTCATATCTTCTGGACTGTTTTGAGTTTAGTGACAGACACACTTCAGAGAACTTGGCAGAGGAACTGCTAAGAGTGGTAAAAGAGTGGCAAGTAGAAAACAAAGAGGTTCGCTGTGTTACTTACAACGCAGCTAACTTACCAAAGCTATTAAAATCTTGAAATGGACCCACTACCCGTGTGTCGCGCACACAATCAACCTGGTTGTAAGAGATGCCCTAAAGGTGATGAAGCCCACTGTGGACAAAGTGAAGTCGATGGTGGAATTCTTCCATTAGAGCACACTAGCAAAGAGAAGTCTACTCAATGCCAAATGCGTATGCCTGAGCTGAGGCCCAAACAACAATGTGTTACAAGGTGTAATTCAACATTTCATATGCTGAAACGGGTTCTGGAGTCCAAGGATGCAATCATCTCTAGCTAACAATGCACCTGTTGCTGCTCTGAGCCATAAAGAATGGGAGGAAGTGCAAGAGACATGCACTGTTCTGGAACCCTTTGAGCAGGTCACTGTGGAGATCAGTGCAGGCAGGTACAGTGGACAATTGTTTTTACATTATTTATTATTATATAATTGCATATTAGAGGTGAATGGCAGTAATAATAGACAAGAATAAACTGAACTAAGTCCATATCCCACACAATAAAACAAAGCATAATTCTAAGTTTTCCCTTCTTTTTTAAATTTATTTTCCAGCTACGTGACAGCCTCCAGCTACTGTTGTGCAAGGGTCTGCAGAGAATAACAGCCCACCACCAGACAGGAGGAACAGTAACCAAAATGGAAAGTGAGAGAGTTGGTGACTGCTCTCTGTGCATCTATGGAATACAATACCATTCTTTCAGAAACCACCGAACTGGACCCGAGATTCAAAAAGCGGGCCTTTAATGAAAACAGAGCTGTTGATGAGGCACTTCAAAGTGTAACAACAGCTGCAGCAAGATGCAGCCCCAGCAGCCAGCTGGCTACACCACCAGGAGGCCAAGATGGAGAAGAGGGAGCAGGGGCACTAGAAGTGGAGCCAGAAACATCCGCTGTTTGGAGGTTTTTTGATGAAAGAGCAACGACACATTGCAAGAAGGAATCCCTCAACAGATGTTATACTGGAAGTAAGATCCTATCCAGATCAGCTCCTCTAAGCTGAGGCACTTAGTCATTCTTAATGCCAATCTGCCCTAAAGACAATGTTTCAATGTTTCACTTTAACATAAATACAACTAAAACTGTTGGAAGCTGCTGTTTTGCGCATTGTAATTTATTTATTATATAGGTCCATTTTTAGTGTTTTTTTGTAATGGTTTGTGTTTTGGATAGTTCAATATAAATAAAACGTTGTTACACATGTGTGATAGTGTTTGATGTTTTTACATTATTTAAGGTTTTTTTTATTAAAAACATTATGTAAAATGATGGTATTCTGAAAATTATAAGATGTATAATTACAATGTATAATTACATTGAATATTTTATGTCATATCTTATTCTCCAGATATTCTGTCTATAGTTCTAACATCAGTACAGTCTAAGAGTTAGATCATTTTAACCGAAAATAGAATCCCACTGTTTGAGGGATAAATAGATATACATATATATAAATTGATTTAGCTTAAAACAACTGATTAAAAATAGAAACTCTAACAAAGTGCTAGTAAAGAATAATATAATTATACATATGATAAATGTATATCTATGTTTGTCATAACACAGTTTGCAGATAGAGCTGAATGCAGATGGGCTGTTTGATGGGACACAAGTGGGTGTGTATGTAACCAGTAGAGTAAACTGGTGCTGCTGATGCAAGGCTTATGATCAAGTGGATATGGTGGAGATGCTGTCATTAAAAAAAACCTGAGAGATAAATAAATGATTTATTTATTTATTTATTTGTTGTGATAGACATACATTGATTGATATATTTGAGGTTCATGTCTACTTTAACTTATTTATTGAGTATGCAATTAGGCATATGTTTCGAAATCTATTGTGAAAGTATCACATTGACTGATAATGACTGGCAAAAACTTCTGCTCTGAACATGTGCATCTATTCCTTTCAGAACCAAAAGAACATGCACCATCATACCGTAAACATTTGGGAAGTTGGGAAATTTGGGAAAACAAGAGGAGTGATCAGGTCGAACACACCCAAATTGCCACTTAATCCCCTTGCTGATAAAAGCACTCTTACATAGGCAAGGATGATCACTAATTCCATAAAGTCTGATTGGCATCAACTTTGCCTCCAGTTCAGCCTAACCATGACAAGAAACCTCATTGTTGCACCCAAGGGCTTAAAACCGACATTCATACTTTTGTGTTATAACACATTAAACCATTGTGTCCCGCTCTGTGAAGTGCTCCCCAGGCCATTTTTGATTAAATTGGCTACTCTCTCCTTGAAACACTGTGGTTGCATGCCTGTTGCATGTAGATGAGGCTCTTCCAAACTGACATCACCTAAGACACCACTTCTCTTAAAACAATAATGCCAAACGTGGCCCATCAATCACACCTCATTTAATTTTTCACTCTGTTAAAATAGCTATGCATTGATAAAGGGAGGAGGGAGGGAAAGGAGTAGATTTTGGAAATGAAGCAAATCTTTCAGATTAACCATCATCCGAAAGAAACCGAAATGTCTAAACCTAATTCAGACAATTTCCATTTATTTACTTAAAATGTTTAAACAGTACATTACATGAAAGGGAAAACAAAAAATAATTAATTAAGTGACAAGGAAGGAAGAAAAATATATTGTCTTTGAAAGAAAATACTTTATGGTTCATAAACATGTGACCCATGTGGACAATTGTCCACATGGACTGCACATTATTTAAATGTATGCTGCTGACATTATACGAGCATAAACGTATGTACATAAGGCCTAAGTTACCAACATGTTGGGGGGGATGGGGGGTGAACTTGCAAATATGCAATTATGTTTCTGAAGTATTATACACAATTTTTAAGTTGGGTCAATAAATGCACACAGTGCCAAATGTTTAGCTGAGGAATTTTAAGAAGTGTTAAATCTTTAATCACTTATATAGGATTTCACAGCTTGAAACCCTCATTTGCACTGATTCCTTGAGCATCACTCATATAGCAGGTAATCAGTGCACATCATGTTTGCTAAGCCCAAACTTCATTAGTTGAATACATGCATATTTACTGTTAGAAGTTGGAAACATTTAAACCATGGTCCATTTCCAAATGATTCTTCCTGCTCTTCTCATTTTGAGTCATTCAGAATTTGGAACACTGGGTGGAAATCCTGGTGGTTTGGTAGGAACTACTGCTTTTTGTCATGGAAATAAAAACAATCCCTTAAATCAAACTTGTGGAGGGTTTGAGGTTCTCATCTGTGCGACATTTAAACTATGGTTGATATAACTCAACTAAAGACGGGCATTTCCACTTTTTTGTTCTAAGCATAGTGTTCAGAGATCATTTAGAAGGTGACGTTCAATTAACACGTCAGCCAGTGTAACATTACGCTTGATTTACAAAGACACTGGGAAAGTTTGCTACCACAGAGGGCGTTTCCTCCAGCTAGGAAAGAGATAAATAAGTCCTAATTAAGTGCCCACCCCAATTACCTACCTTACAAAATCTCAGAAGTTTTTTTAGCTCATAACCTGAGTATATGTTGTCAGTCTAAAGGCATGCCAGTCTAAAGTCTCCCATGAGCACACCTCTCATTTCATTCAAAGAAACTCTGACAGCAAACATAAGGGAAACAAACCTTTCTCTAGGTTTTACAAATAGACACTAACTATGTATTGGAAAGGTTATTTCAAATAGCGCTTACTTTTAACTGGGAGCTATTTGTCTTTGTAGCAATAATTAATAATCTAAAAGATGAATTACAAGTTACTTATCTCATATCAATGATTAAACTTCAGAAAATGTTTTAGGTGCTTGATATTATCTGTAACTTTCCTGAAGACTCCCCTGATTACAACCAGAGTAAACGACGCTACCTTCGCCAGAGGGGGGTGCAGCTTCCCACATCCTTCTACACCTTCTGCAGAGAATGAAGCAAATGGCCCTGGAGGCCAATCAGGAAGCCCAGACGAGTGAGAGAAAGGCGGCTGAGCTCTGCAAGAGCACACAGCTCCTCCACAAAATGGAGGCCCAAGATCTGGTGGAAATGGACACTCTAGTGGCCCAGGTGGATGCCTGGCTTCAGCCCTCCATTGCATAACTGCAGAAGGTGGAGCACCACACTAAGCTCACAGCTATGCAGCAGAGTCACATACAGCTGCTGAAGGCGTCGGATCAAATCTTCTGCAGCCTGCACAGTTCCCACGAGAAGCTGGCAGAATGACTTCAATACTTTACAGTCCAGCTGGATGAGGTCGAGGTAACATCACCAGCCTTCAGACTTCCAGCCCAGCCTCTCGGCCCAGGGGGCCAGCAGGAGCTGACTGCCCAGAAATTCCTCATATGCACAAAAAGCTTTTTTCTCTCAAATTGTGCACACATTTTTTTACATCCTTGTTAGTGAAAATTTCTCCTTGGCCACAGGTTTGGCATATCAAGAAGCTGATTTAAAAAGCATAATCACTACACAAGTGCACCTTGTGCTGGGGACAATAAAAGGCCCCAGCACAAGCATTGTGGTTGTACCAGTTCTTCCATGGCCTGCATACTCCCTAGATATGTCACCCACTGAGCATTTTCTGGCTGGTCTGGATTGACGTGTACAACAGTGTGTTTCCACCATATGTGTGTGCATGTGTGTGTACAATACCGTGCAAAAGTCTTAGTGTCTTAGTGGCATATGTAGAAAAATTCTGTAAATATATGTAAAAATATCAAATTTATCATGAACCTGGAAAAATTTACACTTCAAAATATATTTTTTTCCTTCGAAAAACATACTATGGGGCAAACAGCACACCAAAGGAAACCCGTAACATTGAATGCTCTGCAGTCCTGTTTTAAGCTTGTGGATGAAGTTGTGAATTTGCATTAACTATTTCAGGGCTGAAACAATTTGTTAAGCTGAAACAAATAGAGAGCCCTTACAGTATGGGTCTCCAGTAAGCAGGAGCATGACACAGTCACCTGGCTAATTAGCTTCTGGTTGATCGGCTAGACAATGACAAGAAACCCAGAGTAAAGAGGGAGCACCATACAATAGGTTAGTGTTTTGTTCAGTTGGTTTTTCTTTTTTCTGTTTTTTGGATTCTTCATTGTCATTAGGCTAACATTTTACATTTGTTCTTTAAGTTAGTGAATGCAGATATTTCCTTTAATACCTAATTCTTCACTCTTTTACTGCATAAAAACATATCATATTTTACTTTTGAGAAAAGTCCAATAGTTTTACTGCTAAATTACTGCTGATGAGAATCTCCTTAGCTTTTCTTGTTTAGCTTTTGCTAATGAGCCATTAACCATCCAGCAGTTTTACAAGCAGCTATGGGTAAAAAATAAAGCTAAGGTCAGCTGTACATTTTCCAGGGTTAAAGTCAAAGGCAGTGAATAAATATATCTGGCTTAGCATTGAATACTGTGGGGTCCCTTGGTTCCTAGTATGTTTAGTTAAAAAAAGTTGAAAAATGTAAATGCAACTTGAAAAATGTAACAAATTAACATTTGTAACATTTTCCATTTCCATTTTAGGCATTTAGAAGACACTCTTATCCAAAAGTGCTGTAGTTTAGGGGTTAAAGTGCAATAAGAAACTGAGCTAACTTTATTGAGAACTGGGGGCTGGGGGGGTATTCAAGACTGTGGTCTGAGGTATTAGTGGAAAAGGTACATTTTCAATTTCCTCTTGAAGATGTAGACCTCGAATTGTCTGATGTCCTTAGGAAGGGCGCTCCACCATTTCTGTGTAAGTGCTGAGAAAAGTCGGCTAGACAATGTTCGCATCCGTAAAGGGCGCTCCAAATCATCAACAACATCAACAAAAATCAAAGCTTGACAGCTCTGACACATGTTAAACCCATATATTCCTCTCCTGTTCTAGCCAAATTTGAATGATTGGCCAGCTTTGAAACCAAACCCTGATGGTCTCCAGGAGTGCAATCCCTGGAAAACCATATGTGAGTGTGCCTGTGTGTGTGGGTAAATGTTTGGGTGTGTGTATGTGCACGTGTGGTAAAAGTTGCAGAAGTCTATGGGACAGCCTATTAAATGGCAGGAAGCATTTGGAAAGGGTGGGTCAAAAGGAGTGTGTCGAAAGGTCAGACTACTTAGTTACAAAGAGAAAGGCTGGTAATGTCATTAAGTTCCCCAATCCATCACTGCTTCAAACAAAATAAATACCCTAATGCACAATAGCATTTATAATTCGTATCACAGTTAATTGCTTAGCATCGTTGCAGAGAGTTTTCAAGTGCAATTACCACAAATAAATAGAACTACATCCAAATACTAGAAAATTAAATAGGTAATTATTTAACACATTATTTTAACACAACTTTTTTTTTTGTATTTTAAGAAATGGAGAGATCCCACCAGAAGACCAGGCAGGAACTCAAGAAGAGGGTGTAGGCTGCAGCCGAGTACGTGAATTAGCTCAGAGAACTACAGGGACTACAGGAAGAGATGGCAAAGCGACTGAGTGCAGAGAAAACACTGCTTTGCAAAGAGGAGGTGGTATGAGCTCTTCACCAAGAAATCAAAGAACAGTTTCGATAAATAACATATACCAGGGTGATAATGATAAGAATATGCAGTTATTATTAATAGTTGTAATATTGGTATTACTTAAAATGAGCTCTGTGGTGATAGATAACCCTTTTTTACATTTGAGCCCCTGCCCCTGCGGAACTCGTACCTGCACGTACCTGCAACCCAGATCTGATCCTAGAGGCGGTAGAGGGTAAGACTCAAGAGGAGATATTCAAATACTGGTGGTGGGAGGGACAGTGGTGAGAGTCAGCGGGCCAGAGAGGACCTGACCAGGAGGAGGAGCAGGAGGAGCAAAAAATATGAAAGAGAAAGTTGACAGGGATGCCTCCCAGTGGCCATGGACCCATCAGCAGTGAGGATGGTCCATCCAGGGAGAAGGCTCAGCTGTTGGGGGAAGGGAACCAAATGACTGCCCCCAAATATGTGTGTCTCCAAGCCTGTTCTCCACAGCCCAGAAGAGCAGCTGGCTTCCAAAGGGGAGGTTGCAGAGTGGTCCCCCTATGCAACATGGAGCCCCAGTGAGAGAAAATAAAGACCCAGAGATGCAGGCTAGGAAGAGACCAGAAAAAAGAGCCAACAGAGACAAGCATGGGTTAGTAACTGGAGAGAAAGACATAGGGTGACAGCAGAGGATTTGATGGACTTTCAAATTACAGGGAAGCACTATCCTCTGTATGACTGGCCAGGATGACGTTCAGTATCTGCCTGAAAATGGCCTCAGCTGTATAATTGGTACAGCTGGAGGCAATGGTGCTTAATTGGGATTGTACCTGAGGGGAAAGCGCTTAGGTTAGTTTGGAGCTTGTTTGAGCTGATCAGAGGATTGTTAAGGTTTTGGATTTCGATCTGTTTTGTTAAAAAAACTGTTTTGTTTGTATTTACACCTGTTTTTTGATGACAACCTGATTTTGGCTTTTTGCAACATTTTTAAACGTTTTTTATTTTTTTTCCATTTTTATAGTTTTGGTCTTGTTAATTACTCCATAATTAAAGTTAAAAAAATAAATTAAAATTTTCTTTTAAATACTTGGTTTTGGGTTTGTGGTTTTGTCGATCCTGTAAATAACCCTACATCTAGGGTCTTGTTTTGCATGTAAAATAAAAATTGTGTACTCCATGAGGCTCCATGAGGAGACATGAGGCTGGTGGGGGTGTGGTGGGTAAACCTAGCCAAAAGTTGGCTCCAAGCTAATTTGGGGACCTCTCTCAGCATAGAAGCAAATGGGGTAGCTGTTTCGGAACAGTCACAATCTATGCAATACCAGAACCCCCAGTAAGCCCAACAGGTTTTTCTTTTATTATTTTTGCTATGCAGTTTTCATGTGGTTTTCTGGTACTGATATATTTTTTTCATTGCATCTACATGTGGTAAATGAGAAACTGCAAACAAAGGAGTTCTATGAAATAAATGAAACCTAATCATTTAAACAGTTGGCTGAAATTGAGTATTTCCCTTCTACTTGGGTACAGAACATTAAATGGAATGTTTACAATATAACGCTTTTAACGCTTATCTTATGAAGAATGAGACTTGAATTAATATCATTTAGTTGTGGCAGTATATTAAGTGGTGAAACCGCAGATTACAATTATTGTCAGTCATATTGTACGTAGGCAAATAACAGCATTCAGAAGGGGTTAAGTCAAAGTATTCAGTAGATGTATAATAGTGTGTTAACATGTCATCTGCAAGACGAGAGTGGGGACTGCTCTCTTAGCAACTGGAGTATTTAATAATACTGTCAGTTACATCTGTCAGTTAATTATTTTACTATTCTGATTACAGAATGAATGTGAAGAAGTTTGTTTTACTTGTTTAAACAAAAAGGGCTTGTCAATCAAACAAATCTCTTTAAGCTCTTACTAACAGCCAGCACAAAAACCCTGTCTCTTAATCTTTCTGGAACATGCTCAGGAGGGCTAACTGCGTAGTGGTGCCCCTCTCATCTTGATGTGGGGCTCCATTATAGAGGGCACAGGTGGCTCCTCTTTGGTATATGAGTTTGGTCATAGTCCAAGAATGTGGAAAAATTGATACGAGCCAGTTCTATTCTACAGATTCTACTGTCTCCCTGCAGATTTCCTTACAGTCTTTGCCTTTGCCTTTCCTTCAACCCCACTGTCTGGACCAGGAAAACAGAAGGGGATATGGGATACAGGAATACTTTTCCTTGTTAAGTTGTATACCAGCTGTTGGGCACATTCTTTCCACCTAGGGCTCCGCAAAGGGGCTAAAAAAATAGCTGTTTTAACTTAAGTACAATATCAATGCGTCAACTGAATGAGTAAGAAAGATCAAAATCTCTGACTTTAAAATTACAGTGGTTTTGCTGTTTCAGGAGCATTCTTTTTAAAACAAGAAAAAGGGATCAAATATTAAATGTTAATACATGATATTTACCCTTAAGGATTAACTTTGGTCAGACATCTACAGTAGAAGACTGAAAAAAGATTCTTTCTCCGTTACAATTTATGGAAACAGCACTGGATTTGAAAAGTTTTCTTTACACATATTTAAGTAAAATTACATGTCGAAGAGAACATTTTGGCTAAGCAGAGAAAGTGATGAATGATACGTGATTTGTTCATGGTTTAAGTGCTAAAAGTTTATCAGTATTAGTTTTGTTTACTTGCTTATATAATCTTTGGTGTCAAAATCCTTCTGTAGTCAGTAACATGAGTGTGACCTGATCTCATCTAAATGGTAGGGGGATACTCTCATTGTTAACTGGTTCCCATCCTGGGATAGAAGTGGGACTTGTGTCTTAGATTATATGGTTGCTGTCCGATTTGAAAATGTCTGAGATACGGCTGAGATATTGCTGAGATTTGGTTGAGATATGGCTGAGATAATGATCTCCGGTAAACAACAGTGATGACTTCCTCCCACCATTCTAACAAAATTCCGGAGCCCGAGCAGTCCCTACTGAACAAAACATTAAGAATTGTTGTATTCATATTTTGAAATTAGTTTGGGCAATTATATTATATTATATTATATTATATTATATTATGCCATAGGGCGACATGGTGGCGCGGTGGTTAGCGGGTTCGTGTCCCAGCTCAGCGTGCCTGTCTGTGTGGAGTTTGCAAGTTATCACCGTGTCCGCGTGGGTCTCCTCCCACTGTCCAAAGACTTGTGGGTTAGGTTCGTTGGCCATACTAAATTCTTCCCATCTCCACGCGACCCTCACCAGGATAAGCGGTTTCGAAAATAGATGGATGGATGGAAGATATTATTTCATATTTTATGATACTACACTAAAGATAATCCCTACTTTATGTTTTAATAGGAAATACAAATGTGTCCATTTGTTCCACGCGTTTCATCCACTGAATACTTTGACAATGTCAAAAATATTGGGGATTCACTAAATTCTCTAGAAGATATTAAACAGGCTCCTCTGTAAATGTATTGTTTAGATGATGCAATTGTAGTTCTAATAGAATGTTGTACCACAGTATATATTGATAACCCTTGTTGTAAATCTAGAAAAAAGATTTATTGATCAACAATATCCAAAAATTCAGCTAGTCATCCATAACACTGAATAACTGAACACATGTGGAGTATCAAAACAGGTATGTATGGGGAGATTAGGGGCTGAAAATGAATGGGGAAAAGTACGATGAAGGGCCAGGACGCAGGCAAAAATAGGGAGCCATTTGAGGGAGGGCCTGAGGGGAAATCCATGATTGAAAGTGAGCAGAAAGTGGATACCCTGGACATGCTGGATTTATTCGGAAATATTTATCAACACAAGCAAGCCAATAGGTCAGGGGTCAGGAGTGATGAATCCACTAGCAGGAGTGGATCTGATTTTCTGTCATTCCAGCTAAAATGTCTTCCCAGTTTTGCAGGAGGTATAAAAATACAACTTAGTTACTCACTGTGTGGAGGCCCCTAATTCAAAGTAAAAACATAGACCTTTAACTAAAACAAGGAAGGGAAAGAATGACTAATTGTGTCACAAGGTTATTAAACAATGTTTCTGGCTGTCTGAATTTATAGAACAACAAGGCTTTGTTAACCCCTGAAGAAAAAAGGTGTTTCTTATTTTCTCATGTTCATCATTCTTTGTGTAATTAGTTCAGTCTATCAGTTCTATCAAAAATAATACCAGAACATGCTCAGTTAGTTTGAACAAACAGAGCAACTCTCTCAACCCTCTCTCAATTCCCTTCAAATCTCTGAATGCCCTCTTTGGAACTCTTTACAAATATAAACATTTTATGAAGATATCCTCCTCCATATGTTTAATGTGCCGCAGTATGGGAAACTCCTAAAAACTTTAATGAGGCCAGATTCAGATTATCTCTCCCCATGTCAATAAACAGCACAGATACAGATAGCAGGAACTAATTCATTTTACAGCAGAATTAGACCATGCTTATTCCACAACACTAACCAGAGCTACATTAGAAATAACTGAGGCTCTATTATATATAATATATATTATTATATATATTATAAATTATATATTATTATAATAGGTGCTATGCCCTAGCAACTGCTAGGCAAGTGGAATTGTGGTCAAGCCAAAGTTGTCATTTTTGTGGCGCTTTTCGTCGTGGAGCCAGTGCAAATGTCTAAAACTAGTCAACATATAAACTATATGGGCAAAAGTATGTGTAGACCTGCTTGTCGAACATCTCATTCATTAATATGGAGTTAGTCCTCCCTTTGCTTGGCTGAGAAGGCTTTCCACTAGATGTTGTGACATTGCTGTGGGAACTTGCTTCCATTCAGCCGGGAAGGTACTAGTGAGGTCGGACACTGATGTGAGTGATTGAGTGATTACGCCTGGCTAGCAGACAGCATTCTAATTCATCCCAAAGGTGCTGAGGACAGGTCACACTGATCTTGACAAGCAATTTCTTTAGAGGCCTTGCATTGTGCATGGGGGCAATGTCGGTCTGAAACAAAATTTGACTTGTTGGAAAGGTGGTATCCTATGACAATGCCATGTTAAAGTTCACTGAATTCAGTATGGCCCATTCTACTGCCAAAGTTTGTCTATGGAGATGGTTTACCTGTGTGCTTGATTTTATTCTCATTATACTCATTTAAAGGGGTGTCCACATACTTTAGGCCATATGGTGTAAGTGTGGTAAGGGTGCGGTTACAAAATAAACAATCACAGCTGTTTTTCCTCTTCAAGAAGCAAGAGGTAATTTTCAAAATTAAGGACAAACCAAATAAGAGGCTCTGCCTGGAGTGGTTCTCCGCACAAGAAAACAATATCTTTGTACATGAAGTGCAATTCACACTAAAAATAAATCCAGAACAATCAAAGTGTTTAATGCTGGTTTCTTTCTGAACAGTGTGTTTTGTTAATAAAAAATGTATTGTGGATATAAATCTCTTGTGTGCTTAAATGAAAAGTTACATAACAAACATTTAGCTGTTTTTAACATATCTAAGCTCCTGCAAAAAAAAAAATGTGTCTAGAAAGGTTTTTCAGTTACGTGTTTTCCATTTTTTAGTGTGAGGTTAGATTTTGTCATTGATTGTGTAGTGTGAATTAAAGAAGAAACATATCATTTTATAATAATGTAGATCCTTTTTTGAGCTGTATAGCAGCTTGAATTCAACTTTCAAAATGGCTCTTTTTCACCTGTGTTAGCATTAAAAGCATGAGTAAGCATTTGCTTATTTTGTGTTTCTTGTACTGCTAACCGTTCTAGGTAGTAGTGCTTAATAATACAACTGCATCGACGCTATCGCTTGTATGCTGTGGGGGAAAAAAAGCCCTAAAGCCTTAAATTGAATTTGACGTACTATTCACTGGTTGTGATGAACTCTTGCTGCTTTGTTTGACCAGCAAGACCCGTGGGATTCCCGTAATGAAGGAATTAAAACAAAATACACACAAGTTATCTCATAATAATCAGTTAAATTAATAATTTATTAGATCTAAGGAAACATTACATACAAAGTTGCAGCAATATCACTAACAAACAATTGTGCAATTACCCCTCCCAAACATACACAAACAATTAATTTCAGTTCTTTAAACATACAGCCCTGTATCACAGCCTCTAATCACTCCACGCAGTTCAGCACCCAGGGCAAAAAACAAGCAAGGGAAAAAATACACTACACGACACAGTGAAAGTCTGGGCTGGGAGGAGGGAGGTCTTCCCAGGATTGTTTCACATCCATCCCACCAGGTTCCGGTCAGCACTCAGTCACTTGGCCTAAAAATCAGACAGCCTGGTTTTATTCCCTAGCCACCAAAATCACCTGACAATTCAGAAAGCCCACGGGATTCCCCGATCACCAAAAGCACCCCAGGAGACAATAACACACAGCTTAATAATAATGCTTAGTTTGTTACATTTTGAATTTTAGAATGTTCAATGGTTACAGTATACTAAATGTTGTTAAATACTACTTTATTTTGTGACGAACAACATGTGTACTTTAATAATAAAACTTAAATTACGACTCTTGTATTTCCTGTAGTCTAAATTTATGAATCCGTTTTATGAAACCAATATGACACTCATATATTTCATGCTGCATTTTTCCTTTGTTTTAATCCAGGGAAACTTTTTAAACCTCTATCACGGCACAATGTCATTGATTTGGTCCAGTCCAGTTCATTCGCAGTGTTTTGATATTGTAATCACAAATGTTTAAAGATTCTAGTTCAGTGATTTCATATTCATCGACTGAGATGGATTGTGGCTCACGGGGTCTTGGTTTTGTATCTTGCAGTTGGGATTATTGCAAAGAAAGTTCCGTTTTGTAAAGAACAAAGACCACGACTATTTTAGAAGCTTCATTATATGAATGGCTATGCCATTTGTAGTTTTCCATGTAAGTCTATTCATTTCTACAGAGCTAAAAAAATATTGAGGGGAATTCAAACCCATCCTATGCCCTCAGCACACTGGTTGTGGCTCCATCTTGTGGGGGAGAATTTTCTTGTAATTTCTCAGTTCCAAAAGATAGGGGGCATGGATAGGAGGTTAAATTAAACCTAACTGCTGTTTTCTCAGTCACAGTGGAAGGCAATAATTACAGTAACATTACTAACAGAAAGTTTGAAAAGACAAGTGTGCATTTGCTCGGTCACAGTGGTTGTGATGCCTTGTCAAAGGACCATTGCCGTCTGGCCAGACCTGCTTCTGGACTTTGCATGGCAACAGGTTTTATACCACAATCTTCTGTTACACTAAAATACAGCTCTCAGGCATGGCTCAGGCTGAATTCAGCTTTTAATGTTTCGTTGTTTTTTTCAGTGGTATAAATGTATTTCTAAATTAGTTTGTGTTTCTCCCCACAAAAATCAAGAAATGTTAAAGCCAGGAGAAATTAGTTTTTAAAAAGTGAAGAAATGTAAAATTACAAAAATATGGGTCAGACACTATTTGTAAATTTGAAATTTGAAAATTATATGTAAAAAAACTGAAGGAATAATATAAAGTATGCATGCAGTGTAATACCATATTCACTGTGTGGAGCATACAATAAAATTATAAATAAAACCAGCAATTTATTATTAATCTTTGCCATAAAAAATGCATAAAAATACTTTAGTTTAGGTGAGTAAAACATGTATGCACCAGGTATTTTTATCAGAACTTCAGTATTTAAAACAACTTGGCTTTTTGATTTTTTAGATATATTTGTATATTGTGCAAATGTAAAAATGTAGTGGTGCCCAATCACCACCCCACACCTACCCAGTTTAAACTCAAGCATTTCCAGATGTGAGATGAAATGATGTAATCATAGATCAGAGTAGCACTTGAATCCTGTTAAGGTTCTGTATAAACATAGGAAGAATCAGCTTGTATAAGTTTTTAAACCCAGATCGAAAACGGAGGCATTGTCTATTGCATCATAAATAAGTTATTTGGGGCAGCAAAACCTCTAGTTACAGGCAACTATTTCAAGATCTTACTCTCTTTTTTTAACACCCACTTCCTGAAAACTGACGGTCTGAATGTTTCAAGTCTGTCAACCATTTTGACAAAAATTTCACTGGCTGCCCAAGTGACCCTCACAGGTACCAGACTCACAACTGTAACCACTGAATGAGGTACTACAAAAGCAAAATAAACAGCACATTTCGTTGGGTTGCTGGATTCAAAATGCTGCACATAGTGACATGGTTCAGAGATTAGCTTATTTTTCTTAAGGATAGAACTTAAGTGCTGTGAAAATAATAATGAAAACCAATGACCACCATCAGTAAAAATCTTCAGCTATTTAGATCAAAAATGAAAATGGTGTGGTTTGAGGAAATTGTATCTTTTTTTACCCAATAAATATTTCATTTGCATTTTTCATACTGGAGTAGCATGCAAAAATAAATTAAACCAGCTGTAAAGACGAATAGAGCTTAAGAAATTCCACAGCTTTAAGTTGGTTATCGAGGGGTTGGAGAAAAGGGGAGGTTTTCACGGTTGGTTTATTTTGGAGGAAAGTAGAAAAAATTGGATTACCGGAAGCGCTTTGTTTTTGTACTGTGGTAAAGTGTTCTGTACATTAAGATATTGAGATTTTCATTGTTGTTAATACCATACACATTGATATTGTTTTTTTACTTCTATTTTGCCACTTTCCAACTGCACAGAAGAGATTGCTTTATTGTGGTAACCAATTAAAAGATAAATAATAAAAGTTATAAAACTAAATATACTATACAACTCATCATTTGTTAATGAGTATTGTAGCATCTGGGTCAAAAGGTAATCACTATCATTTATTGGGCAGCTTCTTTTGGATTTTTTGCGATGCAGTAAGGTCTTTACTTTAACCACATTGCTGCCAGCATCGATTATGAAAAACTCTAAATGTAAACATTTCACACTGAGAGCAGAGGAGAGTGGAGTCGGAAGCCATTTCTTACATTTGTTTTGTAGTTGGGGTTGAAGGTGGACATTAATAAATTCAGAGATTATCATGTTTGCTGCAGGTATAGACTTATGGCCTATAAACTGTCAGACCGAGCAAAAACTGTACCGGATAATAATTATTTTTCTGTTATGGAAAATGTGTTGTATATTGCTTTAAATTGTATCTTTAATCCAGTAATATAATAAATCAGAGTGGCCATAATAGATTAAGAATACAATTTAAAGAAATATACAACATAAGTTATTTTAACTACCATTGTCATGGTTACAGATTGGCTACAGTAGACCAACTGCGAGTAATATACACTGTGGAAGAGACATAAAGAGACAGTTCAGCATAAACAAAGAGATAACTTGTAATAAACCATTACATTAATTCAATTTTTTTAAATTATTATTTCTGGAAAAAAAAACTTGACTTCCAACACCACAGTGTAAAGTGGCAACAGAGGGGCTAAGGCTAACTGCTTAGTCCACCCTCCCCTCATGCCATCACTTGATGACTATAGAGTACCAAAGTCTGCACAGCACGACTAGAAATAAAAATAATCCATGGGATTCTCAAAACACTTTGTACTATCATAAATATAATTAAAATAAAAATATGTTACTGTTCAAAACTTCCCCGGTGTTGTTAATTACGTTAATTACACCTTACAGGAAATCACAAAAGTATATACTTTATCGAAAAAGTTTAAGGGTACTGTTGTGGTTTCTGATTCGACGGACAATGGTTGTTTCCAATCTTTTCCGTAAAAAACTGTGGTTAGGAGACGGAGACTTGGATCTTCAGGAAATTAAGACTTTTATT
>JAOYSI010005346.1:0-13605 GCA_025775065.1 Hiodon alosoides
GCCTGATCCTCAGCCGGTGCTGATGGGCGTGCCCGGACCTCTCCTGTGCGTGTACTTGAGACGGACGCGTGGCACAGCTACCATAGTTGATCCTTCTAAAAAGAGGACACCCTGCCAGGGGTTTTTTTTTTTTATGGTTTAGGATTGCCTTTTATAAAATGTGTGCGCCATATTGGTTTCAGGGTTACTGTGTTACTGTTTACTTGCATAGATGTGTATATTGTATCTGCAAAAGGCTTATTTCGACCATGTTATTTTTCTGTAAACAGAAGAAAAGTGATCCTTAAGGGAGATTTTTTTACCCATTTAGTATTGGCTTATTCTGGTAAACCTTTATAGCATCCCAAACCAAAAGATAACCTTTACTCGAGACCCTAATAGCTGTTTCCATTAAAGGAAAGTGGTTTAAAAAAAGGTCAGTTTCAATTTAGTTGTCTTCAAGAGCTGTTAAATGTAATGACCCCATCATCCATTGTGGCCTATTAAAGATATACATTAACTCTGGTTGAGTCCTGCTATACAGGAAATGGATTTCATTTTCCTGTTTAAAATCTACATGATAAAATTTCAGTGATCAAACACCCACTGGACAGAATGTAGATTTACAGAATGTAGATGGGGAAATGGCCCCCAGATGCTTTCTCATGATATGGGGCTGATTGTGATCTCACTTTTTTTTTTATGGGTCTACATTAAAGCCTATGTCAGTGACAAAGCTATAGTTGCCCCGGCCACAGAATTGAGTTTCCTGAGAGTCATGATGAAAAGGAACTGATGGACCAGCGCTGACCAGCAGCACGGTGCATTGGACTGGGGATTATCAGGCCTATGTTGGACAACTCAACCAATTAATGTAATTCAAAATGTAAGCTGGATCTTCAGGATCGCCATTATATAGGTGTAAAGAGTTTTCCGATCTGCTAAATAATATCATTATTGAAATGGTGCAATAATGGTGTTTGGCAGGCCTGTCTAAACACCCGCAGATACATTGGCTAATGACCAGGGTCTTTCTGCGTGAGAGGCTTCTCATTTACCACTGTACAGGTAACTTCCAGTGCTGGTGTGCAGTTCTGCGTGAGCATACGGGACACAACTGTCCCTTGTTGAGTACCACTGAAGTGGAATGCCTCGAGACTCAGATTCTGGTTGTTTACTGGAGCACAGTGACTCACCATGAGGGTTAAGTTTTCGTTGGCATTCAGGAACTATGGCCAGTCATCGTTTTTTTGTTTTTTGGAGGTCCAATGGGAGCATTGTGAAACCACGTGATTGAATGACTCCTCCACTGTTACACTGTCCGGGACACTGGTTGTTCTGCTGCAGTATGATGCTTGTGTATCCTGCTTGCACAGTGAATCACTCAGGATAGGGGTGTGTGACGAATTAATTAATAACACGCTTTATCATTCCCCACTACTTGCAGTATGTAATTTCAAGTTATGCTCAGAATCCTGCACTTTTCTCAATTTTCTTATCCTCATCCACAATTATAAAAAAATTAAAAAAAATTTAAAAACCCTTTATATGTAAATGTGGGAATCTGTCTTCATGGTTCAGGGAATCATCATGATGGAAAACGCATAATTAATTAATTTCCCCAAGTGGGGACAACATACTGACCAAAGGCCACATTGTGCTGTCGGAGTTAAAAGGTATGGAGAATGAAAGCTCTCCCCTTCCAAGAAACATGCTTTCTAGCCATTTGTGTGTTTGTACTCCCGTCGGGGATCTGTTTCGTCTCCTTCGTGTTAAATGGATTTCCTCTGGCCAGGGTATCAATAAGATGTAATCTAATCCAATTTATTTTCAAAGCATCGACTCCAGACAATTGTAATAGTCCTCCCTACCCATCAAACACTCAGAGAGGCCCGCCCCCGTGTTCGCTCGCTTCCGTCTCTCCGACGATCCTAGGACCTGCATGTTTACAATCAAGCACCAAGTTCATGTGTGAAAATCAAATATGCTCTCAGAATAAATACGAACTTTAAAATGCAGGGGCATGCGTGTGGGAGGATTCTGGAACAACCTGCATTCCACATGATGTTCTCAGCTACAGGCATACGGGCCACTGTACACATAGAGAGCCTGGCAATAGCGAAGGTGCTCCATTCTCTCAAATGCTTACGTCTAAAGAAACTTGGGCATTCCTCGTCCAGGTAACATTTCTGGCTTGTCTTTGCACTGGAAAGGAAAGGAAAGTGTTTAGCCTTGAAATGGGGGGGAAGAGCTTTGCAAGATTGCACAGTACAGATCCAGTGGTTAGTGTACCCACAGACGTATAACCTGGTACAGTGGGGCTGAGTGTCGTTTTCTCCCCAAGAAACCGGCATGGCGTTGCCGCTGTTCTCCACTGTTTCCACATCCATTCTCGGATTGCACAAAAACCACTCTTCAACGCCGAATGTGCTTTCCGTGCTCCAGCGCCTGTTACAGTAACCCAGGCTGCACGTCACCATCTGCGTCTGCCACCGAAACTACAATACATGGCGTGGGAACATTAATCATTATTTCGTCTACATGATAGGCGCGTGATAGGAGGTGCCCGATAGGTGCGCTCTGCTGTGAGTAAAGCGGTCGGTGTTTTAGGCCTGTCATGGCACAATTATGCCCGACGACTCCTCATCATGTGCATCGCTTTCTCACATGAAGCGCCGTGTTCCTGCAAAGTCAGTGCATGGCATGTAGATGTGATCGTAAAGGAAAGCAGACGCACCACTCAACAGTGGCAACATTTACAGCAGCGTTGAGTTTGGGTGCTAATTAATCGCCGGATAAAAGAAACACCTGAAACGTGCGACACGGTAACAATAATCACCAAGCACGCCAGCATTTATTTAATGGTTCAGCTGTTGACTTATCTTTGCATGTCAAAGAATAGATGGTTGTTTAGCAGAGATGGCCATCAGCTGCCTCTCATTAATTGGTTTCATTTGCTGCTATGTCACCACCTGACATGCAATCACATGCACAACCCAAGTGAGTTGTCAATCCATGGAGCTGTGATCTGTATGGATGCTGTACATTTTGTTCTGCACACTCTCCAATTCCACACTAATAATGGACTTCCTCATACTCCAAACATGACACATGCACTTATCTTAGCTTCACGGTGTGTAGGCTGGGTCCAGTCCCTGACAATGAGATTAAGGGGTGGGCTTTCCAGATTAAAATGGCATGAAGCATTCAGATTTAGCCGCCTTATTTACTTGTTTAACATATTTTATCCTTGGTATCTTGTGTGCCTCACAATTTCCCTCTGTTTAATTTTATGGCTGTTTTTTTACTGAAGTTCTGGTTTGTTGCCTTGTATAAGGACAGCAAATGGGATCAGCGCCAACAAGCCCCTTAACCACTATATCACCTGCAGTAACACAGACTTCTATTTAACAGACATTACGGTTGAATTTAGTTAAATACGTTTATTTTACCATCCAAACCCACACAAGATCTCACACAGACTACGATATGCGAAACGTCTGGGTTTAGACCTTATACAGGGGATGTGACTCGTAAGCTCCTTTCTTCCCTGCTTTTTGACTTTGAGTTTGTTCAGCTGGATGCAATGTGTGACCGGCGATGACTGTCGTTCCTGTGTGGGCCCTTAGACCCGAGCGTGTGTGGGCCCTGAACCACAGAGGTCCCCAGGCCTTTTTACCACTGCGGGTAGGAGCACAGCGGCCTGAATAAACCGGACACACCTCTCAACTTTCACAGCAGGCGAGACAAGACCACTCACACGCTCACCCCCACCATCAGACTGTCCCCCACTTTGCTACACAAAATATAAGCTGCTAGAAACTAAAATCTTTTCTTTCTTTTTTTTCTGCTTAGCTGGACTGCTTGACACTTTGCTGAGTTTTACCACACTGATATTTCTTGGCCCTTCAGACAACTGGCAGTGTTGTATCTCTGTGGTCATTAGGGAAGTCATTCGTGGTCCTTCTGAAGCAGACTCATTAGCATATGAAGGGTGCTGAGTGATGGTAAGGGCTAATTGCACTTTTAATAGATAGTGTATAATTAGGCTGTCCAAAGCACCTACCACGGGGGGGAAACCTGAATTATGCCGTTGGGAAAAGTTTTTCTTTGTGTTCGGCCTCCTTCCTGTCTAAAGACAGCTAGCTGCATGAGGGCTATTCATTGAGCTCTGTTTCTGGGTATAAATATTTCCTTACTGTAGTATGTATTAAATCATCTATATATTTAAGCATCTGTTTGCTGTGGGTTACCTTTTTAGTAAGCATGTATTACTTCGTTGGCACTACAGTCTTCACCAAGAAGGACAGGAAGCCCTGGTGCACATACAGATTGGCATTAGTTTTTTTCTTTGATTTACCCTGCTGCAGCTGAATGATTGAAAATTGCTTGTTCCTACAGATTATAGCAGATTTCCTCAGTGAGTCTGGGGTGTGTGCCTGCTTTCGTGTGTGCATCTATGTATGCCCAGCTTACTATGTGGGTGTTGGTCCTTTGCTGTGGGCTCTGGGCTGATTTGTTTTGTCATGGGGGGGAAAGCCACTTGCAACCCATCTGACTGCTGAGATCGAGATCTGAAGCTCAGAGTCAATCCTGAGGCTTCGCAAGGGCAGTCACGGGTGAAAAGAGGAGCTGACAGTCATTGTGAAGGAGACAGGGAGATAGAGGAGGAAAATGTATCCCCTGGAAGGATAGATATGCAGGTTAAACTCTGCCTCCATCATGAGTACACCCTCCCATGTACTGTGTGGTGACACTTTAAAACATGCCTTCGGGTCTCTGAGGAATTAAAGCATGAGCAGCACTGAACCCTACCTATTTCACATCGCTCCTCCAGAAGAGGGATATCATTCATTCTATTTGGAAGTCTGCCCCGTGCAGTGTCCTCAAAATTATTCCACATTGCAACAACATCGGAAAATCAGAATTTTATTAGGTTAGCTGTTGGTTTTATTAGGAAATCCATCACTCTCTGTAAGGGAGTAGTGTGTGTCCTTGGCATGAATTTTGTGCGTGTGCCCATGCGGGTGCTCGTGCGTGTTAGTCTTTACATCACTAATCTGGCTATGGTGGAAAAGTGCTGACAAGGCTCTCGGACACATTTAACAGAAGCAGTAGACAGAGGTAAAGGGGTACATTAGAGAGGAATATGCCCTCGCTTAAATGAGCCTCCAACCTAGAGAAGGGTCTAACAGAAAGCCGTGTGACTGACTGCGGTGGTTTTGCAATGCGCGTAATCAGCGCAGATTTTGGGGCTCTGGAAAACACATGAGATGTGAACATGCTTTCGAACAGACTAGGAGCCTGCTAGCCAGGCAACATCCACCTCAATGGGTCCCCAGTAGACAGGGTCAAAGCTGCCGGAAAATAACCAGTCATGTGGAGAAAAGAAAAGAGAACAAGAAAATTCATGGAGACGCAAGCGTCTCGAAATGGCTCACAAGCACTGGCATTCTTCTGAATTATCCACGCCTTTGGATGCCAAGCCCTGCTCATTGTGTTTAGCTGCTCTGTCATGTCCAGGGGCTTGGATCAGAATGCTCCTCTCCCAGCACAAACATCTGCGGTCCATTTCTTTGCACGCCCCCTTGTGCGCAACACTGAAACAGACTTGGTTGTGGACATGCATGGCCCCCTTGTGCACAACACTGAAACAGACTCGGTTGTGGACATGCATGGCCCCCTTGTACACAACACTAAAACAGACTCGGTTATGGACATGCATGGCCCCCTTGTGCACAACACTGAAAACACTGACTCGGTTGTGGACACCCTTGAGCCCGAATGTTAAGCGATGAGACTTGCTCATTTTCCAGGGAAAAAGTATTTTTCATTCATAATAAAAAGCAATTGCCGGTCCTTCCTTCATTGAAGTATGAGAAAAAGAACTATAAAAGGGGGATTTTTTTCCATAAACATTGCAGAGAATCTCTGAAGCTGTCACAAGTGGAGAACTGTCAGAAGTCAACATTGACGTGAGACGCTCAGATCTTTGTTTTCCTTAGATGTCCCATGGTGCGGTGTTTTCACACACCACTAAATACACAGCCCTCTGTCCCAGAGCCTGCACAGCAGGCCCACTGTCCTGCTTTTTGACGAGACAAATATATGTATTTGTTGTTATGCATCAGAGAGGAGTGTTTCAGAGTGGAGGAAGACATCCTATGGATCTGTCTAGAACTTATGACTATGGACTTGGAAGGGGACTGTCTGGGTACTGAGCACTGGGTACCTTTCTCCATTTCATTGTGCGTTGGTTTAGTACTGTGTTGTGTTTTTTATTTAGAGTAGATGTGTAATGTGTGATGGAATTAACACATTATATATATATATATATATATAATATATTTCTTTTGATTATATATATTTTGTTCTAAAGGATGACAACAGTTTTAAAGCAGCAGTGCCATAATCATTGCTGCTAGCTCTCTTTTTCCAACATTTTTTGCAGTGTTTCACAATTGTCCAAATTCTAAATTACTTCTGAATTCCTTATAATTAACCCGGTTTCTAATAATTAACTATATGCCGACAACATCCTATGGTCTGTGAAATAGAAATGACTTCATCAACAGTAAATTTTGTTCTATTTTGCTTTTCAAGTTCAGTATTTTTTCTGTAAATGAAGTAAAATTTAAATAATAAATCAAATTTGATGTTAGGTCAATAGCATTCATTTTCCCGATCGTGCTGTTTTCTCGTAAGTCCCTTCACAGAAAACATGTTAGATCAATTACAGTTTAATAGGCACAATTTTAAGCTTTTGGTGGTTGTAATTTTTGTTTTAATTAAAATTTTTATGATTAAATTTCATAGGTAACTTATTTCCAACTACTATATTTTCTCTTTTTCATTTATGCTGTGAAAGTAAGAAAATGTTAAAATCCATAGCCGTGACTCTTTTTAAAAAAAAAAAAAAACCTGAGCTTGTTATTTAAAGTATTGAATTTGTGTTAGATATTTTACATCTATCTGTTCCATAGCTTTTAAAAGATTTGATGTGTTATTGATGCAATGGCAGCCCATGTTTGGTCTGGCCATTGGGAAGGTTCTTACTGGCAGACATCTGAATTTGGATTCGCAATGACAAAACAATTTCTGGGTATATAATTCTCACAGCATACCAAAATAGGGCTGCTTTAATATAGCAGAGTTTTTTTGTTTTTTTTTTCCCCAGTTGTAGCTAACTCTCCCTGCTTGGGAAATGCTATCCCCTGTTATTCTGTTAGTTTACTTTTTACTCTGTCTGTCCTATTTACTCATCATTGTCGTTTGTGCTAATGCTACCATGGCAGCTCCTGTCCGTCATTAACATGGAATCTTTGAGAAGAGAGAGCCACAGAGAGAAATGTCTCATCAGCCATTAATAATGAAGGGCTGCGTGGCAGTGTGCGAACTGTTTAAGGTACGTTTATCTTCTAGGTGATATTTTTTCTGTGTCACACATTGCTTAACCATACCACTACTAGATCCGTAGGCCTCCTGTAAGCTGTAAACTCGTGTCACTTGTTACACGACTGAACCCATGCTACGTTTCCTTCTCCGGCACGCGCCCAGCGTTTTTCTTCTTTTCCTGAGCTAAAAGGCCATCTGAATCACATTTAAAGGGGGGCGTCTCATGGGGCTCCTACCTTTTGGCTCTCTAATCCGACTGCTTGGCAGGAGGTTTTGACTGCCAACTAGAGCTAATTCTCGCTCTGGATCGACCTCCTTGTGCTCTTTCATGCAGACGGAAGTATTCTGGGAGAGTGTTAAACACAACTTTAAATGGCAGTCTTTAACATTGAGGCTCTCACCTCAGTCCTCTTGGCAACAGTTTAATTCTACCTATTAGGGCAGGCGAATGAAAAAACACTGCCCCATGTTATTACTTGTATATCTGTTATATCTTATAAATGTATATCTGTTATAACTGCATTAGTTTTATTTTTATTATTATAAAGTGTGACGTTGTAAAGTGTTTTCACTCCTTTTCTTCTTTTGCCTTGGGACAGTTGCTGACTGGCCCTCTCTTTGGTGACAAGTTCCCCAAAACTCATATACCCTTATGTACTAAACTTAATGTGTCCACCCAAAAGCAGTGACTAATGACATTGTCCATGGTCATGTGACTATTTGCCATATCCAGTGATGGTGTACAGCTTAGTTGGATGCTATTTAGGTTGATTTCTAAGGTTAATATACGGTACTTAAGATAAAACATATCAAATTTGGCAATGCAGTCTTCTGTTCTGATTCACGGCTTAGCTTTCAAGTGAGTACAGCTGAACCTGTGAGGTTTGCACTCGAAGGGCAAGAAAAGGCAGTGTCATTACTTGTGTGTATTGCATGGTTTTTGACACTGATATTGTGTGAATAATGGGGGAAATTGTATTTTCTCTCCTAAGGCTGGGATGAGCGATTCCATGGCACGGGTGCAGAGGCGCTTTTCTGGGTTCAGTGCAGTTTTAAATAAATTAACTTAATCTCTCGGGGTCTACCATGTGATTAAGCGCTATGGCCAGCGTCAGTAGAGATGTTTAATGCAGTATTGTCGCTAAGTGACATGGCTTAATGCCCTTATATATACATTTCAGTATCAAAGCATGACAAAATTACTTGGTTTAAAATGTCACTTGGCATTAATTACATAAGTCTGGTTTCAAGGCTGTGTTTAGGCTATTTTGGCTATTATCTTGAAATTTTTGCTTCAAGACATTTACTCTGATTTGTGCTTTTGTATTTGCTGGGACTTTCAAAACTAAGGTTAGTCCTGTTTTTTAAAGAATGGTTATAATGGGTAACTGCTAATTTATAATAAATATGTATAATACTACTAAATCTTTGGATTTGTTCTACAGAATTTAATGTCATCATTCAGCAGGGATATTAAATTCTAAAACAGCAGTGTGTATATACAACAGCTGTAGTCATAGCCCTCAGCATTTAGCAACAACACAAGGTTTCTTTTGTGTCAAGAGACACTATTTTTTAATGGTTTTGTTTATGCACATGTATGGACAGTATAGCCTGTTTGAGTCTTGCTTTAACTGTATGGATTACTGACACAGGTTTGGTTTACAGGTTGATTTAACTTTGGCAAAAAAGACCATTGCATTCAATTTAGGAGCCTAACAGAACGTTGGTGTTTTTTCTTTATTTTTATATTCTATAATTCACTTCATTTGCCTGTCATTGATCATAGTTTATAAAGGTCAACATGAAGATGTAGTGAATTATAGGATAAATTGCTTTTTCTATGAATTTAGTAACCCTGGACGATATATTGCACTTCGACTCTAATATTATATACAAGTTCCTGTGTAAGTGGAGAAGGCACAGATATTAGAGGCCAGTACAGAGCTGTTAACATGTGTTAACGTGTCCCAGCATATCTCAGAGCACAATAAAGGACACAAATTTAAAATACATTTAAAAAAAGACTCCATGTGACTGGAACAAGAATGCCATAGTTCAACTTTTAAAAATTATTATTTAAGTAAAAACATCTATTGAAATGTTGGGTTTTCAGGGGTGCGCATTGTACATATATACCGTAAAAGACTGGTTAATAATTATTCTGGTTAATAATTAAAAGCACGAAAACCATGCCAGTAGAAGCAATGTAGAAAACCGCTTGCTATGCGTATAATATTGTTTTATAATTATTGGTTAGCACCAAGCAGTAATGGACGTTCAGTAAGACCAAAACTACTGATCTTTCTTCAGCCGCTATAGTCTACACATTGCTGTTATTAAAACTCAACATGTTCAATGCAGCTAACAAGTGGAGAGCATCTCGCTATCCTAATCTGAGCTCTTTTTGATCAAGGAGACAGGGAGTCGTTAAAAATGTGTTTCCCGAGATCTCTTTCTCTGAAATCCGGTGACTCCATAGATCGGATCTAATCTTGTTCAATTTGTCTTCAATACTCTAAGCACGTTGGGTTCACTCCTTCCCTCACCTCCCATGAGGTCCAGAAGGAAAAAACTAATAATAAAACTAACTATGTCCATTGTGGAAACAAAGTCACTCATAATTTTTTTTTTGTTTGCTTATTTTTAAACAAATATTGCCTCATGTTAGACTCAAAGAAAGAGTGGACCGGTAGATTAGGAAGAGTGAGAGAACACATTAGAATAAAGCTAGAATTTAAATGCCAATTTTCTGTTATTCCTCCATGGCCCTGTAATTAACCTGGTGGCACTTTGATGATGGGGACGCCGACTCTGTCTGGACTTTGTCCATACCGATGTCCTTCTTCCTTGCTAATTCCGTCCTTTAAGCAGGTGTCCGCTGAAGACGAACAGGTGTGGCTGGGAACTGTGACAGCCCTCCTTATAGAGGGGCTGGCCTCAACGCCCCTGCTGCTTGCAAATTTCCGGGTGTCTTCTGCATCCAGGAAATTAGGGAGAGGCTGCTTTCTATCGTCTTTGTAGCTGCCTGTCCTGAAAGGGGAAGAGAGGTGAAAAGTTATTCAGTTCTTATTCCTCGACAGTGTGTGTGCGTGTGTGTGTGTGTGTCCGTGTGTGTATGTGAGTGTGAGTGTGTGCATGTGTATGCGAGTGTGTGTTTGTATGTCTGCGTGTGTATGTTTGTGTATATGAGTGTGTGTATGTGAGTTTTTGTGGGTCTGAGTGTGTGTATGTGAGTTTTTGTGGGTCTGTGTGTGTGTGAGTTTGTGTGCATGTGTGAGTGTCTGTGTGTGTACGTGTACGTGTACGTGAGTGCGTATGTGTGTGCACGCATTTGTGCTTGTGAGTGCGTGTGTGTGTGCACGCATTTGTGCTTGTGTGTGTGTGTGCACGCTGGCCGGTTGTTGACTTTCCTGGTTCCAATTTACCTTAATTAAGTTGGTCCCAAGAGGGAGGACTGCTTCTAAATCTATTAGAAAGTCAACTCTTTGTACTGCCACTGGAGTGTTCTCAGCATTGTGGAGAAACCTTCTTGGAAGATGGCAGTCTTCATCTGTGGTGGCAAACCAGGAGTGGAGTTGTTCCTACCTAAAAAAGGATTTTTTGTGCTCATCCTCAAATCGCAGTAACTTGGATTCCGTCTAATAAAGGTCAAACTGTCTAAAACCAAACAAAAAGTTGGATATCTCCCCAGAGCAGACACTCACTTTTCACAATAACATTCCTCAGGGCTGACATAGTTGTTTGGTGATGGAATTGAAATTGGCTTTTAGTGTAAGTGTAGTTTTTTTTTTTTTTTTTTTCCCTTTCGACGTTCCAGTAAGTCATTATCAACTCCTGTCAAAGTTCTGAAAGTGGGTACATGTAGCCCTACAATTGTGTGTATGTTGAGTATTCAGTGCGTGAAATTAGCACAAAAACTCATTTGAGGGAGCGGTGTTTGATGATTTCTTCATTTTTCAGTGATGGATTTTCCTTGACTTTATACTTTGTACTCACCCAAGGATGGTGAAGTAAGCAAGCCACTAGCAGTTGTTGACTTAATTAGACATGGGGTAGCGAAGTCTGTGTGTGCAATGGTGAAGAAAGGATGGGAAAGACCATGCGGTCTGACACGTACTTTATATACTGTTATTTATTCTCAAGCACAATGTGCAGATTTACCCAGTAAATGGAAAACAGCGAATCAGGTGTCATTCTGGTTTCAATGCACTCAGCAGTGTTTGTTTTAATGGTCTGCTACTGAATTAAGGTCAGAGCCTTGTATATCTGGAAATCAGTGTGTTAGGGTAATGTGCAATATTCCTTTTATAGACTTGATTAAAGTAGTTTGTGTTACTTATGGATCATTGCAATAAAATATTAATTCAGCGAAACGGCTTTGATCATTTCTAAATGAGTATTCTTTTCAAAGTAGACTAGCTGTTTTTTTTTTTGAATGGTCTAGATGTTACTGTCTTTTATCTACAGCTAGGCAAAATGGATGTGGTGTGTTGGAAGACTGATTTTCCAGTTGCAGGTGTGTGTGCACGATGGCCTGGCTACGCTTGGCGCGTTCAGCGAGCTGACACGGACGATCAAGTCTACATGAGAACGGTCAGGGGCACGTAATGGGACTGTCAAGCCGTACTCCCATGGAAATGGTTGCTACGGTTATCTTACAGGGAGCAGTGCACCCGCTGCCGATGCTTGTACACCGAGCTCGCATGCAAACCTCCCAGCGCACGCCGGCTGATGGACAGGCCTGCCCGGGCCATCTCTGCTTGAGCTCTTCCATCATCCTGTCTTCTAATCGCAGCCCTGGGATCCACGGTGAAATCGGCCCGAAAAGTGGCCCCCTAAAAGACCGAAAGGACTTTGGTCACACGTTTGTGAAATCAGTGAATGGCAGTGATGAACTCCAGGAAAAGTGGCTGTTCAGGGACAGCATCAGGCATTGGGTGCTGTGGGTGTTGCAGTCCAAAAGCCGAAGCCATTCACGGGAATCTCACTCACCGTTCTTTGCTTTCAGGAAACAGGCGCCCACACACATGTCCAGAATGCCAGCATGGCGAGGCAGATTTGCCTCTCAGACCAGCTCTTAACCCCTTGAAGCCTCCTGACCTGGTTCAATGTGTGATGCAGGAGCGAGATCTGGCTTCCTCTCCATCGTAATGGTTTAGGAAGAGTCCTCAGAGAGTGCACTCCAAATTCACCCCATGAAAGGAATGATAATTGGGTCAGCCCCTGCCCTCCCCACAGCCCGGGCGTGTGGAAAGTAAGGAATCGCTGTGTTTTGCTGTAATCCCTCTGCACTAGGATGATAGCAGAGTGTTGCAGAGGGTAATGTGATTACCACGTTCTCTGGGAGAGGCCCCTTCAAATCATGAATAACTTCACATGTGATGTCTTTATTTACCATCCAGATTGGCTTTTATCTTTTAAAAAAATATATTTTTTTAAATAAATCACTAAGACCTCAGAGTAACGCATAGCAGGGAACAGTATGGTCTGAAATCTGACTTTTTGAGGTCCAGCTCTGCATGTTTCTATTATATTAAGATTAGGAATAAAATATACAGGGAGCATTTTACATTCCATACTATGGTAAAAATGTTAGTAAGTAAAAATTTTTCTTAAACGTTTCTTCCATTGTTGCCATTACCTTATTTGCAATAAAAAAACATTTGTTCCGACATTTCTGTGCATTCTTGGTCCTGAATGACCATTGGAAGCGTCCCATTTGGAAATTTTATTAAGCAGTATTTCAGACACACTGAATCCCTTGATTTCGTTTTTGTAAGCTTGATTTGAATTATTATAGTTTGTTCTACGGATTGCATCTAATCTTTAAAGTTGCAGCTGCCAGTCTGCCAAAATTGATATTTCATTACTGAAACAATTTGATATAGTAAGGTACCTTAACTATTGCCAATTTAGGTGGCAGGCTTTGCTTAAGACATGTCTGATTGCACATCTCCCTTTGAGTGTGCGTGTTAATTAATACTTTGTACTGACACCCATGTTCAAGACTTTATACATCTGGGATCGCAAATTAGGGTGACATGTCACAAAACCAATACCAGCGCTTGTCAAATTAGCACGTTATTAGCGCCGTCGCTTTTGAAGTGTGGAAAGTGGTGCTAAACTCCTGATAACAGGATGGAAAATGCGAGATATATATATATATATATATATATATATATATATACACACACACACACACACACACACACACACACACACACACAC
>JAOYSI010005347.1:0-13604 GCA_025775065.1 Hiodon alosoides
TTTGGTGTGTCTGTAACACTCACCTTATCAATGCCATTCATTGGGATTTCCAATGTGCTTTGGTGTGTCTGTAACACACACCGTATCAATGCCACACATTTTTCCACCTTCAATTTGTTCTGCTTAATGACTGTAACCTTTTCATTTTTTCAAAAGGAAAGTGGCCCAGTCATTTCGTCACAGCCTTGGGATCCTCCAGAATGTCAATCAACTCTGCCCTTTTGTGTAATTTAGTGCAATCTGCAGCTGTTTAAGTCCCCTCTCTTGTGCCCCTGGTGTACAATACTTTCATCCTGGGATCCGATAAGGCGCCTCTCTTTTTGAAGCTATGTGACTGAGGTGACTAAGCGTGTCTTTCATTTATGTCCCTGCCGAACCTTGAATTAAAGGAGAGTCGTATAATGAGGAAGGGAGAAAGCCTAGCTCAGTCATTTTTAATGACACTATGCACACAAGGAGATAATTAACATATACCTATTTGGCACAGTTTAGGAAAACGGATTCCTAATCCATCTAACATTGGCGTCCTCATACAGGATATTGTCACTTCAGCAATGCTTTGTTTTTATTCTCAACTTCATGACAAAAAGAGACTTGATTTGAGTTCCAAATGTTTTTTCTAATACTGTATATATTAGTATGAACAGTTGATGCGAATGTAATCAAGCTGTGCTTAGACCCGACAATGAGGTATTGTTGCCCTCGGTTAACATGTCTACTCTATTAATAAAACCCAGACTTCTTTAGCTGTTGTTTTGTAAAAAATAAAAAAAATAATACCAAATAATCTCGATTCCTTTGTCGGAAAGTATTTGTTTTAAAATTGGGCTTTCCCGGTAACATTACAAACGCATGCTTTAAAACTGACAGTAACAGCAGAATGACAGCAGAACCATGGCACGCATATCCAATTATAAATGGAAAAGTAGATATTTACTGTATTTATTCTGTTCTTGACGATTCAGTCTCAAAATATTAATATTAATATTTCTAAAATCGGACGCCTACCGGGGATATAACCTGGCTTTTCATGCCTTCTAATATTTTTGAACACCAATTTGAACAAAAACGTAACTTTATTTATGTTACAACGGTGAGTGCACCCACAAGAGGGCAGTGGAACCACTGATGAGACAAGATTTAACGTTTTAATTCAGCATGCAACTAACTGCTGGTTGTAAAGGAAGATTAAAGGTATGTCAGTTAAAGGTATGTTGTGGCGCCTTACGTTCCGCACTTAACAACGCACTTAACAGCAGTGTAGGAGATAAAGAATTAATAGAATTCTTTTAAATTCTTGATAAAGAGACATCTTTATTCACCAAAGTGTGTTGTTTTTAATGAAAATCTGAATGTAACAAGAGGCCGACATATGGGACGTTCCTGTCTTGCAAACTGAAAGCGCTTACAAAAGCAAAAAGTAGTATGTACTCATATGTACGTCATTCCAGGCAATTTTTATACTGAGTTTGCTTTTTGATGTTTTTTTAAGCATTTCTGTCTGGTGAAAAAGATTCCTTAGAGCATTAAGTGCCTCAAAAACCGATCTCTAGATAGACAAAACCCTCTGGTTTTTTCGCCTGTATTCTAGCGTCGGTTAAAACGAACGAAAACGGTTTTTTTTACAGAAACTGAGAAACGTCCTTTAAAGTATATTTAAGTCAGCAATTGTTAAATGATAATGGACATTATTAGGGGTTTCCTGGAACAAATGAATTGGCCTATGTGATTCAACAACATGAGTTTTATCATTTAACTATAAATGTGCAGTTGCAGACGATGAAAGGCGAAAACGCGGAGGAAATTATTTTTTATATAGACATTATGTATAACGTTAGTTACGAAATCATTTTCTGATCTGCGCCGATGACGTGTCATCATACCCCTTGTTTCTTTGCTCTTTTGTCACTCTAGCAAGTTATTTTTAGATGTTTTTGTAGCTTCTACTGTGGCTTTTGGTTCTGAGATAAGGTGTCAGACGCCAACATGCCATACGAAAAGCTAAATATATGCGCCGTTGCTGTGAATCGGGAGGATATGCTTAGCATGTCATGGTGCACATTTCCAAGGGCTGATGCAATGTCACAGGGTTTAATTTCATGCGCGGGGCATTTTTATTTATTTATTTATTTATTGGTAGAGGTGTTGGGTATAGTAGCTGAAGGTATTGCCCTGTGTGGTTTCCCAAGGGGTCCTCTTTCGAATTAAATTTTTTTAACATGACCTAACAATGGGGCCCTAAAGACCATTATTGTGACATAGAGCTGAATGCGTAATTCCTTTTCCTGTATTCCCTTTTCTCAGAACAGCGCTCTGTTTGAACCATTATTTTGATTATTTATATTATCCAAATTATGTCAGGCTCTGTTAGTCTTATAAGCAAAATCTTAATAGATTTTGAAAAATAATAAATGTAAGAACTGATATTACAGTTGTGCTGTGGTTATGACAACAGACCACCCTGTTTTGTATTGTAGAATGCCTGCTACCTTCCACATAACTTTCTTACTGGTTTTGCCATTTTTGTCATTATAAGTAGATCTTTTAAAGTGTTCTTTCTACTTAAATTTTTAATGCTGTGAAGTCCATTTGAAGATGGCATAGAGCACTAATTAAAGTGGAGACCACTGTGATTTTAGCTCCTGGGGAGGTGTTGCCTGGTCTCTCAGGGATATATGTAGTCCCCTCAGTGAAGAGAGGAAAAGCCTTGTAGGATTTAACAGTGATACCACCATCACTGATCTACACTGGTAAACTCCGCCAGTTACACAGACCATCATCCATGTTAATCTTTCCATCAGCTAAAATACATAATTCAGGATATGGTTTTATCATTTTGACTTTTGGAACCTTGGGTTACCATATAAATAGAAATAATCCCATGCACAACCCCGGACCAAAGTAATATTGAAGTGGCACAAGAACAAAAAGGTGAATGTCCTACAGTGGCCCAATCAAAGTTCTGATCTCAATCTCACTAGAAAATGGCGGACCGCTACCTGGAGCAAATCTACCTAGAAAAATGGGCCAAAATCTTTGTGACCCTGTGTGTAAAGCTGGAACATGCCTGTCCCAAAAGGCTTAAAGCTGTTATTGCAGTGAAGTGTGGCTCACCCCAATGTTGTGGGGGTTGAATACTTTTGCAAGCAAAATATTATCATGTTTTATTTGTCATGCAAATATTTCCCTACTTAAAACTAAGGTCATCTTACAATAACTGTGTGGTACGCTGCTTGTAGCCACACCCTCAAGCCTGGGGCTCCAGGCTGCATGCCACAATTTGATATAATAAAAAAATATTTATAAATATTAGGGCTGCCAAACGAATAAAATAATGAATCGCGATTCATCGCATGATTTTCTGTAGTTAATCATGATTAATCACAATTTTTGAATGTGCTCAAATTTGGCCGTAAATAAACAATTTTCCATTTAAAAAGCAGTGTGTTATGTTAAAGTGTGTTTTACACAAAATAATCTATCAGAAAGTTTTAAAGGATTTATTTTTCACCCAAAGTTCATTGTAATTTACAGCTTTTCATGTCTTCAATTTTACTAGTCCTACTTCCTGAGCGATGAAGTTAGAACACATGTCTGCTTGTCGTCTACAGTTTAATTCCCCAACATGTATATTTCCGCACACTGGGGTATGCAAACATCTCTCTCTCTTGCTGCTCGTTGACTTGTCCATTTGCCTCTTGCGCACTAACTCTAAAATAGTAGGCTGCTGCTGTCCTGCATTGCTAGCCCTCTCACTACTGCTGCCGGCGTCAACTCTGTGTTTTGATTGTAAATGATACTTCAGACTTGACGTACTTCGGTGATACACAAATTCACCCTTACAAATAACTGCAAATAACTTTGCTTTTAACCATAGACCCATCTGTAAGAGTTTTGTAATAAAACTGGCCGTTTAAAAGCCCTTTAGCAGCTTTCTCCATCATTCAAGCTTACTTAATCAATAAAGCTATATCTAAATTCAAGCAGTTTTGACAAACAAGTGCAAAAGTGTGGAATTGTATTTTAACTATGGATGGTTCTAAGGCTGCGTTAATTGCTACCAAAACATTTACCGCTTTAACCATTTTAAAGTAATGTAGTCCTGTTGGCCTGGTGCAGTAGGACTACTGGTGCAGTGGGATGGATTTGTAGCCATTTTAGATGAATTAGTTAATTGGATAATTGACTGAATAGCTACCTACAATGAAACCAATTGGCAGCCTTTAAAAAAGGTTGGATCTCCAAGCTTGGAGCTCCGAGCTCGGAACTTGTAGCACGGAGCTCGGAGCTTGGAGCTCTTTAAAGTCGTCCTGTTTTGAGCTGGTAGGCAGCTTAGCTGCCTGGACAATTAGTTAGGGATACTTGTACAGTTAGCACTCCATAAAGGTGTTGGCCTTTTGTTTGTTTATCTTAAATGTTTTACTTTTGTTTGAAGCACTGTAAATAATAAACAAACAGGTACTGTCCTGTTTAAACTTAATTCCTGGAAGTTTGAGTTTTCTTTTATGCTAGAGGACATTGTAAAAGATTTGGAGGGAGTGATAAACATTGCCAGAGATGTGACAATATATACATGTATGCATACATACAAAGATTTTTTTCAAAAGCCTGCATGAAAAAAAATAGATTGACTACATGGAGCACACTCAGGGAAACTGGAACTGTTTTTGTTTTCCAGTCAGATTCCAATCAGATGAAAAACAAGGGCATTGGCCTGCTGTGGAAAAAATGAATAATCTAAACGGAAAGTGGGAAGCCCATTCCAGAATGCAGCAGTTGAACATTAACACTGTTGAAGGACGCTAGTCCAGTCATCGTGACCCGGTGTCCTCAGAATGGTTCACTCTTTGTGTCTGCAGTCTCCAACTGTTCCCTCAACTAGATTTTCCCAGGATAGGCGATGTAGCTTACCTGCGGCCTTTGGCTGGTGACTTCAGACTGCTTCGAGCAGTTCTGGCGTTCCCCCGCATATAAACAGGCTGGCCTGTGTGTGGTAAGAGCGTTAGTCAACTGTGGGGAACGTGATGAAAAACAGCGAAAACATGATTTGCATGCGCTACATTCAACCTCAGCGGTTACCGTGGGTGGGCAGGGAGGGATGGATGTCAGGAGCTTCTGTGTCAATTTAACTTGTCTACTTTATTGTTAGTCATTGGAACCTTCTCTAATTAACACAGTAACATATTGTACTATTGAACACGGTGGTATCTTAAATACAAATTGGCACATTGAAGTACAGGATAGCTCTTAAGGACAGCTCCTTCTGTATATAGTTTGTCCTTTTTGTATCAGAAATAACATCGGACTAAAACTGATGGTGCATTAAAACTGCACTGGACAATTCATAGTGTTGTGGCTTGAGTTATATGATTTGTAATTATTATACATTATTTTATAAGTGGTTTCTATCCCCATGAATGAGTAAAGCAAACACCACCTTTAAATATAGCACCTTCCCTGATCCTGTGGGCCTGTGCAATCATTTGTTAATGATGAATGCCCGTTGGTAGTCCTACAGTAGTCACCTCAACCCTGTAGCTCAAGTCTTAAGAGTTAGGTGAAGGTGTGAGCTCCTCAATCCTGTAGCTCTGCTCTGTGATGAGTAAATAAAGGTGTGAGCACCTCAACCCTGTAGCTTATCCACTGTTTCTAACCCAATATTTTCAAAATCCGTGGCACTGTTCATCATTCGAAAAATGTATCCAGTTTTTATTTACATTAAAGATGACAAAATATATAGCATATTTGTTAGATGGTTGTGTATAATTGTGTTCTTACTAAGCAGCCCCTTGTGAACATTTTTCATTTTTAAAATAAAGGTGACCTCAAAGTCAGAGTTGTGGTCAGATGAAACCAAGTGGCATGTCACCTCTCATTTGATTAATTTGTAATGAACATTGTTGGAAGCTATTTGTAATGTTCTGTAAATTAGGTAGTTTATTTGGTGTCTATTTCAGGTGATATTCAGCTGAATTTTAATACGTTCACTTAATTCTGCACCAGAATAGTGGCGAGGGATTTGATAGTAATCACAGTCGGAAATTTCTGCCCTAAAGCAATCACACAGTGCCTTTGTGCATAGATCGATGGGGTCCAGAGAGAGACATGCAATTTCCAACTGAACAATCCATCCGAGCCCTCTGTTCCACATGATCCGCCTCTGCTCCTTAGCACTTTCAAACAACAACACTCCCAATGCTACTCTCGTAAATCTGGGTGGAGGAGGTACAGCTGGCTGCACAGATCCCTTTGCATTTTACTCAGAGGTGCGCACCCCGTGGTTTATGTCTTAATCTGCGGGCCTGGGACGTTCCTCCTACCGACACCAAAGACACTACTGTTGCGCACGTTCAACTGGATAAGCTGATCACGGCGTCTTCCTTGAATTCCCTATTCGTTAGTGTACCAGAATAGTGACAGGTGTCACTTTGTGTGTGTGTTACATTGAAACTGCTTTGCTCAAGTGTGGGGAGTTTTGTAACAATGTGTTGTGTTCTGTTTTCTTCAGCTTTGTTGTTACGCATGTGTTCCTGAACCCACCTGTTTCAAAATTCTATAAAATGACTTTGCCCTTATGTATCTGGGCTCACAGGATGTCCCTGATCCTACAGCAGGGGGAGTTGAACAATTACACTCTGAGTAATATTTTCTTTACTTTCTGCACCTGTTCACTTTACACACGCGTTACTTAGATGTGCAAAAATACAGAAAGACTTAGGAACAGCAGCGACAGCTTGACTAAGACTTGGGACATACACTGACTGCACAGGGGAACCCAGAGGTGGGGACTGAAGCTGGAAATGTCCTGGGAAGATCATAGCGTTCCTCAGAGAGCGAACAGGAGTTCCAAGTCAAGAAGTACAATAATTTAATCAAGAAATAAGTTATTTCCAAAAAAAAAACTTTCTTGTGTCCCTCTCTTTTTTTGAGCTTGTTTATCAGAGATGAGCTGTTTGGGCGTAAAGTCTTCTTGGCAAAGCCGAGCTGCAGGCTTCAGATTTAGTTGGGATGATTTTAGAGGGTCGGTTTTGACACACGCACTCTCCTCACCTCAGAGGGACTGTCTGAGAACTGGTTCTGGGAACACGTTTGGTATGCAAATGGTTTTAAATTCAGAACAAAGGTTTGCTTTGTACCTGACGGGCTGATTTACAAAGAGGAACACTACAACCCCTTCCAGTAATCCAGTAGTATGTTTAACCAAGACCAGAACCGAGTTGTAACTCGACATGGGGATGTTGCCAAAGAGGAAGTGCCGAGAGTCACACAAAGAAAGGACAAAATCCCCTAATGGAATGCTTTTGTCCTTTTTAGGTACTCAGTTTCCTCTGGCTGTTGGATATTTTGAATAAGACAATAAACTATAATCTATAAAAACATTTATGGGGTGAAGCAATAATGTCTCATATTGATTTTGTGATTTTACTGCTTCCGACTTAGAAGTGGGTTTTCGGTGCAAACTGGCCGGGTTTGTCCTCAAGGTCATTTCAGTTTGCACAGTGAGGTCACTGCTTGCTATTCTGTTGGCAGACATCCTTGCTGTGACTGGCGAGCGAATGTACAAACGTTTTTTTAAATGTGATGACGTCTGCTATTTGCCATATGTGGACCTATTTCACCGTCCATCGAAGCGGACATTGAACCAGCAGAGTGTGTGTTAGTGTTGTGTGTTAGTGTTTTGTGTGTGTGTGTGTGTGTGTGTGTGTGTGTGTGTGTGTGTGTGCGCGGACGTGCTGGGGATGGGTGTGAAAGCCAGGGCAGTTACCACGCCCCCTCAGGAAAGCCACAGGTGTTTCCTCTGATAAGCCCTCCACTCTATGCACCAGGAAGTGAGGGCTGAGAACACCGCACACTCGCCCAAACCCAGGAGAGGCCAGTCCAGCAGCATGGACCTGAAGGACCAGCAGGCAGCTGAAGAGAGGATGTTACCCAGGCAGAGCCAGGACCACAACCAATGTAAGGATATCGGCCTACCCTTCACCATTTCCCTTTCTTTCCTGGTGACCTATAATGCTCTCGGGCTAAATGCTCAGCTAAAAGTTCTCCACTTTTACTGTGTGCTTTTATGTCTATGATGACTGCAAACCTTTGGAACGTGGTGTACCCTAAACATGCCATGGGTGAATGCCATGAAAATCAGCCGACCAAGCGGGCTCCAATGTAAATGTCTATACATCTGAATGTTTATGCGGTATATCTATCACACTGACCTCTTGGGGAGCTAGGAGAAAGGGTTGTGTGGATGAAGGATTGGTTCTTTTCAGCACGGTGATGAGGGATGACGGATGTTGGCAGATTCCAGCCCGTCTCAGGGACGGGAGCGTGACCCTGACTCCTCTGGCCCGGACGCCTCAGCCCCATCACCCTGGGGTCAACCTCTTCCCCGAAACACTGCCTTCCTGTTTTTAAATAGGCTTGGAAGTGAGAGCGTTGAGGAGGTTAGGCATTGCAATGACATTGCGGCGTAAATCAGTGGATTTCCACCCCCCCCCCACCTGATTGACAGCGTTCAGAGGTGTTGGCTCGGTGAGTGACGGCATTGTGTGATTTATATTGGAGTGGGAAAGCAGCAGATCTGAGGAGATATTTGCAGAGAGCTGCTTTGTTAAATAAAGCCCTTAGGGCTGACTCACAGAGCTCCAGTGAGCTCATGCAGTTTTCTAGAATGCCACGGTTCTGCTCTTAAATAGACTGTCCTGTTTACCAGCTCTCTCGTGTGTTCCTGGGAGCCCCATCGTGAAAGCCTGGGCTCATTTTTATAGCAGGCGTTGTGGGCGTAGGATGCTTCTAGCTTTACCAGCTTGGCTTTATTTGAGTTCGACATGCTTTTCATTTTGCAACGGTGAGCTGATTTAGCGGCACCCTCGTCCGGTGCTCATGCTGCGATCTCCTTTGATGTAACCTTGGCCCTGAACACACATTGAGCTCCAATGTAGCTCAGCGACCTAAAGATAAACCTCTCTAGGAGAGGTTTTCTTGAGCGGTGTCAGGGTATTTGGGTCATACTTCCAGAATACGCCAGAATTCCAGAATATAATATTACCATGTACTGTCCTCTAATTGTTTTGGTTTCACGGTTGTGTTCTGTGGGCACAGAAACGTATGCTTGGAAATCCCCTTCACCTGATTCGCTACCTTTCAAAGTAACTGATTGTTCATACACCTACAGCCGTATCTGACTGTTTATATACCTACAGCAGTAACAGAATGTTCATATACCTACAGCAGTATCTGAATGGTCCTTTACCAAAGCCTGATCGACTGTCATTCTGGCTAGGAGTGAAGCCAGTGCTGGAGAATCCCCTAGAAAGGAAAATTGGGTATCTGAAAATGGGTTAGAAGCAGGAACTGCTGATTACTTTCCGACTTTTGCTACAAGGATCAGCTGTCAGCGGCCAGACGTGTTATCTTTGAAGACAGGGTTTGGAGTGTGTCTAACTCCCTGTCCAGGAATTCTGCTTTTAATACTCAGAGGTTTATCAGTCGTGAGCAGGTTCCTAGCAAGTAGATAATCAGCATTTGTTCTGGACCACGCTTTGACGGAAGATTGGCCTCGTCGGCCGGTGAACGTCGAGGCAACGTTATTACTGCTGAAGTATGCAGTCAGTGTGCCGTCTCTCTCTCCAAAGCTTGGAGAGAATCGACGGCCCAAGTTATAAATTAACAACGGCTGGAATCCGTGCTCAAACTGCAGATGCGGCAGTAAAGACAGAAAAAATTACTCATTATGATTTTCATTTATGTCAGGAAACCATTAACATGAACCAAACATCAAATATTGGTATGTGTAAATAAATGTGAAATGTCATTATGTTTCACCGCCAGAACAAAAGGAGAGGAAATGTGTGCTTTAGTTATTATTTTATCATTTCTTCATTAACTGCGTATTTCACAGGGTAAAATGTGCATAGTGGGGTTTCAATGAGTGGGCTCCTCAAAGCTGTTGTTTAAGGAAGAGAGAAACCAGAGGATGATATTTGATGAGCTGCAGTCCCATTCAGCTCAGCTCAAGCTGGGAGAGATTTCTGCAACGCGTGAAGCCGAGAGCAGAACCTGAAGAGATAGGGAATAGGGCTAGAGTTAATATACAGTACATGTTGTCTATCATGTACGAAAACATCAGTCACTTTCTCTGATTTTGTTTCCCCCAGGCTCTTATCACTGCTTGGTCATTAGGTGTGGATTCAGGCCAGATTTTTGTGGTGTAAGACCCTAAAGTGAGAAATGGGAATTACAATCAGTGGTTTACACATTATAATTACAGCTTTTCAACAATATCCATTGAAGCTTGTTTTTGTTTTCTTTTTGTCTCCAAGAGGAACACCATGTACTGCAACCCCCCCCCTCCCAATCACCCACCTACATGCACACACACACACACACACACACACACACACACACACACACACACACACACGTGTGTACTGAATATCTAATGATGTCATTGCGACCAGACATGTCAAGCTCTGGCCTCCCTCAAGGGGGTAAAGAGTCTCTCGGTTTAGATTGCTGTCATTAGCTAGCACTGCCTGACTGAAATGCCTGCAATGACTAACCAGGAACGAGGCCTTCCTCGTTACACAGGGTATCAGTTGTCCATGAGTGTCTTCACTGGACGTATATAGCATATAGCAAGCAGACTCTTCTGAAGTGGGGGAGAGGGGGTGGCTATGGATCTAATAAACCAATATAATATTTTTACTAATCTTACTATAATTATTTAACATGTGAGGTGTTTCTTAGCACACGGTTTCTAAACTATAATAATGTTGTAACCAAATAAAATTAAAAAAAACACTAATGGAATTTAATAACAGTATAAGTCTCTTATTTCTTCTGCTCAAAAGAAAAGCTATCTATTAAAAACAGTTTGTAAAGTGCGATAAGTAGGTTAGCAAAGTATTACAAAATATGTAATATCTAAATAATAATGATAATAACAAATTACTTATACTATTTACTAATATACATTTCAAAGAAAAATCTCTAATCCTGCAAAACTTGGTTTGCGAGTTTGAAAGTTTTCAGGCTTTCATTGATTATTGGATATGGGGGTGGTAAGGAAAATTTATCTCAGACTTAACTATCAGTTGTAATCAGGGTGATTTATAAACACTTGCCAGGTCCTCCTGTTTATGTAAATTCTTGGGATTTTGTAGAGCCAGATTTGTCAATGCAAATTACAGACAAAACCACAACTTTAGTAAAAGGGGCTTTTTTTTAAATCATCACACATACTGGTGACATATTCAACAATTTAATTGGCTAAATATACTAATTAACAAACAAAATAACTGACGATCTTTTGGTCTGAAGTAGTTGTAAATGTTCCTCACACATTCAGCAGAGTTTAAATTTTGCGCACACATGCACATAAAGAGGGTTAACTCTGAATTTGTAGGAAGGTTTTAAAATAAAAAGGGAAAACCTATAAAAACACCTCAAAAAATTATTATTAAAGTTAAGTGCAATGACAGAAATGTTGTTAAACAGTTTCTATTTAGTGAGAGCGCTTTAGGCTTAGCGGGTTCCTCGGAACGCCGGGCTTCAGCACGAACCGGTGACCTCCTGTGCTCACTGGGAAATTTCAGTGTCCAGGTGAGATGGACAGTCCAGGAGCAGGTCTGGAGGTGCTGCTGTTCGGCGAGGACATCATAACCTGGAGCAAAGTCTCTCTGCCATTGGAGCAAAGAGCTGTGGCTTTAGGGCTTAAATGTAGAAAAGATGAAAGCTTTTACAACCACCTTGTACAACTCACCTTATTAGCCCAGAGGAATCGGGTTTTCTGTTCTTTGGGACTGAATCAGCTTAGAGCAGAGACACCGGGACTGCCAGAGGAGGGAGATCTCTCACCACCTCTAAACATCTTCCTGGATTACGTGAGGTATGAGAATAAGGTCTAATAACTAACCGTCTAATACTATAGCTGGATGACTGTGATACTGTGTGTAACACTGCAGTTGTACGAGCGTGATACTTTGTCTAACACTGCAGTTGTACGAGCGTGATACTGTGTCTAACACTGCAGTTGTAAAAGCGTGATACTGTATCTAACACTGTGGGCCATAGAGTATAATCCTCTTACTAATTCTGCTTGTGATTTATATTTAAACACAGGCATATTCGTTAGTTAAGGTGTCAGTTTGCGGTTAGTAGTGAGAGTATAGTGGGCTAAAAGCATGCGTGTAAGAAAGTGGTATATGAGCAGCTACAGAACCAGCCCCGTGCAGCTGTGGCTTTGTGTCCACCCCAACATGTGCCTGTAAAGAAGACTTAATCAATTCTGGCATACGGTGAGTCCCAGATGTACAGGGCTGTTTAATCTCGATGCCGCGGAGCCTGTCCGAGGGGACCGACCGTCTTTGGTGTTTTAGGGTTTCTGTGAAGAGCGTGGTCTGCCCTGTGGCGGCTTTAGACTCCCGCCCCCCCCGGTGCATGGCCGGGAATGTGAAAAAGTCTGCCTGGTAGCGCTCACTTCTCACCTCCATGTGGATGGAGAGGGAGAGAGAGAGTTGTTTCTGACAGCCTGTGGATAATGCGGAGCTGGTTCTGAATCCGCTTCTCATGCTCTGCTTTCATTTCCACTGTGTTGTGGATCAGAGGGAATAAACTCAGGAGAGAGTGATAAAGGCTTATGTTATGGAAATAGCTTAAAGAACACAAGGCTGCATTCCATTCCATTAGGAGCTGGTTAATTGTATGGATCGCTTGTCCACATGAATGTTAATGCCAAACCCTTTTGCTATAAAGGCCATATAGATCTTCACTAACTCTCCTTCCTTTGCTCTTGTCTGAATGTGTGCATAATCTCAAATCATTACCATGGCTCTGCATGAGGTTTATCAAGACTCAGTGTGCTCAGTCCTTTAGAGGGTTAGGCTGCACCTGTGTCTAGACGCCACTCGTCACTCTGATGCCACTCGCCTGGACAGGCTGGACCAGGCTGGACAGAGGAGAGCCAGGCACCAAGTAGCAGGGGGAAACCGGACCTGCTAGCAGTAGGCTCCCAGTTCAGATCATCCTGAGGGGAGGTCCTGCTTCTGTTCCGTCGAGTAATATACTTAACCTGTACCTCTTCAATAAACACACATCTGCAGTAATGGGTGAATTCAAGTTGCTCTGGTTAAAAGCACCCGCTAAGCCACTAAACAAAACAAAATATCCTAACCTCTGTCAGCGACTCTTTTGTCTTTATCGTGACGTTGTTTACCCACTGCACAGAACCACATAACCTAATTAAATCGTACGAGAATTGTAATTAAATGTCTCTAGGATCTCTGAGACTATTTGCACTGAGTTTTATTGGTATTTGACTCCGTGTGTAACGTCTCCCGTCTCCCAGTTTTGTGGATGAAAATGAGTAAGATGGGCTGTTTTGATCTGGGGAGGAGTTTCAGAGGCCCTGCAACAGGAAGTCTCCATCAGTAGATTTCTGTGGTATTAAGGGCATGTGAGCTTCACCTTCTAAAAAAAGCCCCGGGGGGGTTGCATCTTTTTACAAGGGGGGGTGGGGGGGGGGGGGGCGAAAATTAAAATCAGCTGTAACGGTCTGCTGAGGGGTCAGTGGTGTACATATGCCACGGGCGCGGGTAACCAGGATATTG
>JAOYSI010005348.1:0-13603 GCA_025775065.1 Hiodon alosoides
AAGATTAAAGACGTATCTATTTAAACTTGCATATAGTCAATAGGGGGACTGTGACAGTGAAGGGACTGTGGCTATTTTAAATTTTTTGGTGATAAGAACCATTCTTGTTGTCGCTCCAACATTAGTGGTTCCCCCCTAGTTGGCTGGGTTCTGCCTTTGGTGGGGCGGGGTGGCTTTGGACCACCTTCATATCCATGTGTTGTTTCCGGCACTCACCCTCTTTGTTTGCTGCCATAGATGTATGTTGCTGTGACCACTCATAAAGTTTCACTTTAAAAATGTTCTAATTATTTAATTTAAGATCATCCTGCTTTCATAGATAAGCATTAACAATGTGCTATCTCTCTCTTTCTAGCAATCTCACGAGGCACCCTGCAGGACTGCATCACTTTCACCACCGCTACCAGTGGACCATTAGGCTGGACTCCAGCAATCAGGGCCCCTGCCCCTCTCCTCCGGATATTACTTTTTTTTTGGAACTCCTCTAACGGAGGGCCTCGCACATCATGGACATTTAACAGTTGGTGGGTAGTTGTAGTTGACATAAAAACATGTAACACATGTTGAGGTATGACAGAGGTGTTTTTAGTTTGGTAAGTTGTATGCATGTTTTTGTTGGCAAAAGGACAATAATTTCTAAAATGTTTTTGGCTTTAATCATGTTTTTTTAATCTCAGGGTTTAAGTTTTATTCAACGTTATGAAAAAGAGAAGGAATGGAAAAATTTTGTCCTTCACGGCTAATTGAACCTTTCATTACAAGACGTGTACCTATCATCCGTCTCCCTCAGTAAAAAAAGTGATTTCCCACGGTATTTTTCTATCAGCTTCTCAGAATGGATAATGTCCTGTGGAATTCTTTCACACTAAGTGTCCTCCATTCACTTGATAACAAGCAATTCTTTTCAAAAGAGCAGTATTGCGACCCACCATCATGGGAAAACCTTCAATAAATGTTCATTTTAGTACAACAATAGCACAGAGGAGGGTAAGAAGAATGCAGCATATTGAATGTTTTTCTACTTGCCTTTTCAATTCAAATTAATTTTCTTTCCTTCGCAGTTATCTTTTCTTTTCAAGGCACTTTGGTATAGTATTGTTTATTTAAAGATCAAATACAATTGTTGATCAGCCGTGCTGATACCATTGTATTATGGTATCCAGAAATTTGGCAGCGCGTGCATGGGTGCAGGATGCAAAGAGCAGTCCTTATCTGAAATGTGGGCCGACAATTATTTCTCCATTCCCCACGTGTTCCCTCTTCTGTCAGCAAGCAATTCTTCTAACAGAGAAGAGAAAGGCCACATTGTTTTGTCAGGTTCCCCTCAACTCTGCCAGAAGTCAGATATGGAGAGTCGTTCCTCTGTTAATTAAACGTTTTCAGGCTCTGCAGGGTAGCAAGTGTTTGTGCTCTATCTAACCAGAGAATCTGATCAATATCAGGAATCCGTGTTTTAATGTATGTGTGTTCAAGCCAGCCTGTTTTGTATACTTTTGTATCTTTTGGGTAATGGGCTTCAAGTCATACTGTCTGGAGAAATAGCATGTGGTTGCTCAATAATCAATCAATAATTCATGTGCAAAATACAGATCATTCACTGTTTTATTCTAAATGTTTTCCGAGATAAAAGACCTGGGCATGTTTGACAAAACACAGAAGTTGGACTTTAATAACATTAGCGTCCGATGAAGATCTGGTTGAGCGCCCCTCCACACAAAATGCTCCATTTTCTCCCATATTTCAGATTTTTGTTTTTATTTCCACCAAACGTCTTTAAAAAAAAACAATTAGTCAGATTTGTTATGTATTCAGATGTATCAAATGCAACTATGAAATATTTCTGGTAGAGATCTCCATTTGTTTAGAATTGTATGTAATGTTATGAACTGTTGATAGGTTAGCACCCATGTCAATCAAATTGCGCCATCAGTAGTTTTAAGTTCCAATTCACACACATCCCTGTGTTTTTATTTTTACTTTTTATTTTTACACATTGCTGTGGAAACAACAAAATTCCAGTCAAAGGTATCCATTGATGATACCTTTGAATAAGTAATGATAAAATGACAAAATGATGCAAACCAATTGCAATTTATTTTTATTTTCCAGGCTGAAATAAATAGTATGTAATGCTGAATGTGACATTGACGAAGATTTCAGTTACAGTTCAATTTAAAAACGCATTAGAACACAATAACCAGGTAGGCTCTGACAACCAATTATTTCAGTCAGCCCTGTTTTTATTGTTTTCATTATTATAATAATAATTTCCACAACCAAAGATGCTAGAACCAGGGGGCAAGTTTATTAAGAAACCTAACAGACCAGGGAAGAGGGGGTACAAAACAAATACAAACAAATAACAAGCTGAGTAAGAAATGTTGGGATTAAACCTTAGCAGGGGTGCCAATTTTAGTTTTTGCCAGTGGGTACTGTTTTTTTTTGTTTTTTTTTAAAGGGAGAAAATACAAATTCATATAATACAGCATACAACAAATTTACATCGTATTTGGTTTGTATTGCAGATGACAAGATGTTTATTTCCTAAACTATTTGCTAAGATGACCCCTGATCCCTTGTCAACCTCAGAATCGCCATGTAGGAATGTAAGTATTTAGATCATTTGCAGAATTTTTTTTTTTTTTGATGCCCTCTTTCAGATCTTCACAGCATAACGTAACCAAGGCTGATAAATCAGCTTAATCTCCTCCTAGCCCAAGGATAATGACAAATCAAATTAGACAATATTAAGAAAATGTACTGTAGCTCCAACCAAGGCTGTGTAAGCAGTTTCAAACTACACTACTATTTGTTCCGTCCCTACCTATAATAATATCCACCTACTTAATACAATCATACCCAGTTGTATGTACCTGATTTCAAGTCAAACGGGTGACTATTTAAAGGTTCAAACAGCTACAAATATCTTCTGTTTTTTGCCCCTGAATAGCTTGTAATTAAAAGCTTGCTATGTTAAGTAGATCCCCAAACAACTGTATACAATTATTTACATATAGCAAATATTATTGAGATATACAGTTATATTACCTCAGAAATATAAGACCTCTACTATGCAAAAAAAGGGAGACAATTACCAAAGTTCATTGGAAGACAAAACAGCATCAGCATTAGTAGGTGGTAATAGTAGTAATCTTATTACTACTAGTACTAATAGTACTTATTACAGTTATTATAATAATAATAACAACAACAATAATAATAATAATAATAATAATAATAATAATAATAATAATAATAATCGTAACTAGACTAGTTTGTTTTGCAAACAACTGGAAACCCAATGACAATGAACCGAACTGATTATACAGGACTGTGCTGTGTGCTATATTTAGTTACATAAAGCCACAAGACTGGTAAATTTAAGAATAATTGGATGATGTAGTTATTTCTTGATAAATTTGCAAAAAGTGCTCTTAAGACTACTAATAATACAATTAATAATGTAATAATTATGTGTAATCTGCTCCAGAAATTCATTTATGTAGCTCTTTATACATGTTTTATGAAATATTAGACTTGCTTGATGCCTATAACACGCTCACTGCATCACAGTACTAGAAAAAAAATTAAAATATGCTTTGTTACTAAGAGTTGCAAATTTACTTAACACCATTTACGTGAAAACAAGACTGTAATTAAGCTATGCTTTCATAAATCAGACCCAATGATTACCAGGCACCATTTATTGTTAGTGTAGTACAGCTTTTTTAATTAATCTTGTTTCTTAGAATACTGGTAAGATAATCAACATTTGAGTGAAATCAACATAAACTACCTGGTGAAAATATGAAGAATTTATTAATAGGGGTTCACACACAATAGGGAAGACAATGCCCATGGGTGAAATGGCGGAAAAATGAATTTGACGACGACAATGATGAAGGTGGACAAAAGGGTGGAAAGGTACGAATTTAATGACACCACGTGGAGTGGGGAAATTGCCCAAACACAAGAAGAGGTGAAAATGACACGTTTACTTATGTATAAAATAAAGAGTTGTGGTAAGATCAGATTGTCGTTACTGTTAGACAAATTGCATGCAAAAAGGTCTCTGCTAAACAGAGTGGAGTTAAGAAGCGTTCTAAAACTAAAGTGTTAACACAAAACATTTTCCTGGAAAAACATTCAAATAATGTCACCGCAATAACATTGAAAGGCAAATGAGAAAGGCAAACAGGTCGTACGTGCTTTGAACAAAATGGTTCATTAAAGAAACTAAACAATTCAGATGTTAGCACTTCGGTAACACACAGAACATTTAAACACACTCAGTATTTACAACACAGCCAATTATAATACCTGCCCAGATGCATCCTTACGTGAGGTCATCCAGAAATGCAGCAGTTGAGGTTTGGGGACAAGATGGTTTCTTTCACAGAGAAAAAAACAAGCAGGATTTCCTCTCCTTCTGAAGAAACGCTTTGTAGTTTCAGTGGCTTTCAGGTGCATCGTTCGCTGGGTACTGGAATTATGTGAACTCGTCGACCAGGATTAAATCCCGTGGCCCTTGCCAAAGTGGATAGTCTGGCCAGCCCGTCCAATACTATTTAAAAGGTCTCCTTGCACTTTGGAAGTTTATTCTTCCGGGGCAGATAGCCATTCAGACCACAGAAACACGTGGTCCACATCTGGTTTGGGTCTTCTAGTTTGTTACTAGGTAAGGATATGGGTACCAAGTAACAAACTCCCACTCCTGAAGATTCAAATAGCCACTTTTGGCTCACAGTTGTCATATCTGTGTTACTGATAACCTTTCATGTGGAAGGCTTAGAGTTCAATTGTTTGCAGCGCTGAAAGATTCTGTGTGTTGGTTGAATCTTTGGAGTCTGGAGCCGCTGTAGCTAAAGAGCAAGAGAAAATGTTTGTTCTCTGGTTTTAAGGAACAATGTTAATCATGACCTGCTAATTTCTCTGTGGTACTGGTCACTGGAGTTTGAAAGCACCTGCTGTGGGATGATGGCTGATGATGTTATCCCCTGGTGCCAGAGAGAGGGAAATGTGGTTTGTTTCGATTGTGCATGGTCCCTACATATTGTACTCAGGGGGCAGTTATGTAAGAACAAAAGGTTCTTCCCATATTAGTTTGAAGAGCACAAGGAAAAACATGTTTAGAATTTGGCCTTCTTATAATGAAATCAACAAATCAAATCTAAGACTAAGACAAAGGCATCACAGCACATTGAATTCCACCACTTACTAGTTTCTGGTGATATCTGATTTATTTTTTAAAAGTTTGCACTACACTTTAATTAGATTGGCTTGTGAGCCAACAATGAGATAATATTTTGGCTGAGCTAAACCCCAACAGTGACCCAGGAGTTCTTGGCAAAGCTGGGGTTTCTTTAAATTTCATATTGATTAATGGAACGCTTCTTCAAGGTCCGTCTTCTATGGCCTGGCTGTTGAAACACTCATTAATAATGAATGCATAAAATGGGCATCAATAAAAATGATTGTGACCGTAGTTTTCAAAGGGAAACCACTGCTGTAATTTACTTAAACCTGTATTGACCTTATGCGTTGTGACTGTCAACCTTGCTGTGTGTCAAAATTGTTTTTGTTTTTTCCACAGTTCATACAAAACTTATATCTGCTGGCTATTTATAAACAGAGCTTTGAGTTCTATGTAATCATGTGTCAAAATGTGTAACGAAGGTGGGGAATGAGGTCATTTTTTTCTTTTACTGTTTCTAGGGGTACCTCACAGGCTTCTATATGGTAATTCAATTCAAGTGCTGCGAAAGAGAGTAGGATAAAGCCAGAAGTCTGTATTCAGAACTTTATTTTCTTCTCATTTTGTCACTTAATTATTCCCTCCCCAATCCTGGGTGGGTCAGCTTGACACGTGTGTGTATGTGGTCAGCTGTCTTTTTTGCTTATGCACAAATTGAATTAATTTTTGTAGAGATCTGATGCACACTGTAGGGTAGGTAGGGAGAGAAATTGTCCTGTTGAGAAAGGACTCTACCGAGCCATACTGTGACTGGTCCACAGGGAGTGCTGTGGTAGGGAAAGAACAATAACTTGGCAAAAACTATAGATTTTAACAATGCCTAACATTATTATGTGTGACCCACCAAATTCAGTACATATATAAAGTTTTTTGGAAATCAAATCAAATGAAAATTACAGTCAGTATTATATATTTTACAGTTGCAGGCAAAAATATTCCACATTTCTTCAAAAATCAGTAAAGACTTTTGGTTTCAACATCCTTTTACCGGAGTTTCCACTTTGCAGAAGTGTTTTTTCTTTTTAAAACTTAAGTTTAATATTTAAATTCAGAAAATAAACAGAAATGACTTGGACGCAATAATTGGCACCCAAAACCTAATATTTTGTTGCACAGCCTTTGGCACGGATAACTGCAGATAACCAGTTCATGTAGCCATCAATAAGTTTCCTGCAGCTCTTTACTGGAAACTTGACGCACTCTTCAGCAGCAAACCACTCCAAGTCAGCAATGTTTGTGGGATGCCTTCGCCCAACTGCTGATTTCAGGTCTTGCCAACAAGTTTTCTATAGGATTAATATCTGAACTCATTGCTGTAAATTGAGTCAGCCTTTGCTTTCTATGTTATGTGGGTGTTGTATTCATTTTTGCCGGTTATCTGAACTCCCAGTTCTCATCGAAAAAAGTTGAAGTGAAATCTTTGAATACTTTTAATAGATTCAAGCTGTCCAACAGACTAGCATACTTTTTTTTATAATACATGGGCTACATTACAGGGGAAATCAACCAATTGCCAAATCTGGAATGATTTGTATTGAACAAATTCTCTAATAATCACTCTGAGATTGAAGAATATTCCTAACTAATTCAGTGGAGCACACAGCAAAACTTTTGAAGTCAAATTAACTAGCTAGGTTTTTGTTTTTGTTTTTATTTATTTTCTGATGATGTTATGGTGTTATCTGGGGTGATGTTAACTTAAATTAACTTGCAACTAAATTAGAACATATATGTTAACTTGCATGTGCATTCTAAAAAACGGCAATCTTAAGTCTCCTCACTACAATCGGTTGAAGGGTTAACTAGTTAGAGGCTAGTGGGCAACTATAACATAGTAACAGCTCATTAGCTAGCTAACACACTCAACATACCCAATTGTTTGACACTGCATATTTTTATATAAATGTTGAATGAAATTTTTTGATAATCTTCCAAATTGATTTAGATGCATGTCACTGTATAATACAGTCAACATTAATGATGCACTAGAACCAGAAGCAAGCAGGATAGATTGTACAATGACACTGGTTAATTGTGCTAAACTCCACGGGCAGTGTGAAATGGAGGGAAGAAACTAACCCGGTTTGGTAGATAATATTCTTGTTAATCAAATTTATTTGGAGTACTAAAAAAAATAAAAAATTTACAATTAGTCACAAGTAATTGACCACAATCAGCTGACACATTAAAAAATACAGCAAACAGAGAGCATCCTGTATGACTCTGATGCATATATAAATGCATCTTGTTGTTTTAAAAACTAGTTTTTGTTTCATGTAAAAAGGATAAAGCAACAGGCAGCTGCTTTGTAGCTATGGTCACATCCAATCGTCACAGCACATTTTAATTGTGCAGAGATGTAATATAGAGGCAGCCAAGGCCACGAGTTCATCACGTGTTCTCGTAGACTATCTAAATGATTTTGTTCTGCTTGGCTAATCTGTTTAATGGAAGTGTAAATGGTTTTGGAACAGCAGAATTGTCTGGGTCGTAGGGATTAGTGCTCCCGTTTCTGCTGCCTTGATGTTTAATTACTTTGAGTTTTCATTATTACTTTTCACTTTGGACAACTCTGCCACGTCCACCGGGAGGCTAGGAAGTCTCGCTCTGAAAAACCCCAGACAGACGTTGCTGGTGGGAAGGTATGGTTCTCTCTCTCTGTTGGATTTCTAAGCTCGTTCTCAGGCTCAGGCAAAGGCGGAAGCCTTGTGAAGTCCAGGTAATAGTTTGTACTGGGCTGTCAAAGAAAAGCTGTTTATCAGAGAGAGGGTTCGTGCGGTTCATGAATAGATGCTATAGCATTGAGACTGTCTCTTTGTGAGATAGAGCCGGGTAGAGATCACAGAAATATGGACAATGGTAGTGAGCGTTGTACTTGATCCAAGGTTCACTAAGGTATTACATTTTATTTATAGAAGTCTGGAAGCATGTCTGGGAAAGCAATATATTTGTCCGGAGCGAATGATGACGCTTGACCAGAACTAAGGAAAGCTTTTTTTTCCCTTTCTTGGAAGCAATTTAACAACTGGTTTATTGACAGGCACCCAGCACTTGAGCAATAACAAACACACGATGGGGAAGAAATTACACGGGGCGAAAGAAAAACGAAACATCAGAAAATTCACTTAATATTAATACTTCCATGGTGGATAGTAATGTGTACTATTGTCAATATAGCATTTATATGTAAGATAATTGATTTTATATCATGTTAGAACCTGATATAAATACATAATACCCAGAGAAACTACAGTCAATGACAAATACAGTATTAAAAAATAGCACACTAATGTCTGAAATTGAAGGCTTAATTGTGGCAGCCTTCAAATGCTCACACTCATAGCAGAAGCAAAGTAATTATGGGTGGTACCAGCTTAATGTGCTGCTTTAAGAAGTTCCTTTGATGAGAACGCTGAACAGCATTCTCTGTAGGACAGGGCAGGTCAAGCTGACAGACAAATGATTTTTCAGTGCAGGTGGTGTGTGGAGAGGATTTAAATTAGAACTGAACTTTCTCAAGGATACTCCTGTAAATTGTCACTTCTAGAAGAAACCCCTATGATTCAGTATTGTTATTGGTCATCGTTAAAGACCCTCTTGAAATGTCTAACCTTAAGGGACAATGCATAATTCATAGCTAAATCAATTGGCTAAATATTTTGTTCTTATTTTGATGTAAGACCCTTCTGCTATTAGGATTAAAATATATTAGAAGTTGCAGCAGTCGAAAAAGAGCAATCAGTGTTTTATGAGGAAGACAGTTTCTAATACAATACAATTAACTATTTTTAATTAAGACTAAAATTCTTAACATCAAACCAGTGAGTTTCAGAAAAAGCATGGTTACTTGGTTAAAGCAATAGTACAGTATGAGCAAGCAGACGGAATACATGCAAAAGGAATGATTACATGGCACTGCCAAGGTCTTCACACAAGAGGTGCCGCAGAACAATATCAGTATCTGACATTCTCTCTTTCATGTTTTGAGTGACCTTCCTTTATTTTGTCCACTTATCTCACTGTACTATAATAATTGTATGAATATCATGCACATGTTGAATTTGTTGACTGAATTAGTATTTTTCCTTTTTTTTCAACTAAGTTGACTATTGCTTAATCATGGTAACAATTGTAAAAAACTACAGTACCTTCTGTTACATACCCCCCCAAACACAAAAGTGAAAATGCTTTCTCACATATACTTTCCCATCGTAAAATAAAAAGCTTGAATGGAATGATCCTTCTGTCTGTCAAAGCTTAATATCAAAATGCATGATAAATTCTCCCTACACCCTACTATCTCTGAATCCAGATACAAACCATATGTTCAGTATTATACATGCAGTAATGCTTAGTCCTCTGTTTGCTCTTGTGTCCGACTTGGCCTTTCTAGGCAGACTGTTTATTTTGTAGCTTTCTGGCTCTCTCTGTTCTCTTACATTATGTATTATTTGTTTAGAAGACGCTTGCATAGCATATGTATACACATTGCTTTAAAGCTGTAGGATATCCCACAAAGCCACTCAGGTCAAGTGCTTTGCTCGAGAGTAAGAAAGCTGTTTCCACGGCTGGAATTTGAACCAACATTATGACCCTGGCTTCCCCTCCTGATAAATATTTTCATCTAAGCATCCTACTTGCATTTGTAGTGCTCAACATCTGACACTCGAAACACAGCTAATGCTTGTAGGCCCTAGAGCAGACTCATCAGCGTTATACGGGTCCATAATGTGTCAGGAGAACTTAATTGACATTGAAAAATGTGAAATGTGTTCAGGTAATCTCAGAAGAGAAAATTATTTCCCCTGCTGAAAAGCTTGATACCATCATGCACAGTTTATTGTGTTTAAGATATTAACCCTGTTTGATGTACATTCATCACTGAAAGGAGGTTGCAGTTTTCCCTGATCTTAGATCCCAGGTACTTCAAACACCTTGTGTCAGACCCCGTGACACTTGAATGTCCCCGTGACCTGAATTCATGTCACAGTCGAACATCAGCAAGTCCAATTTGAAGTTTTTTTCTAAAGCTATTCTTAATAATTCCACTAGTTTAACCATGTCTGCCGACTGGTAGTGGTAAAAAAATGTGCAACCTATTTAAAAAGAATGAATAGACCCTGTGCTGGTACTTTTAATTGTACACTAGAAGGTTACTTGGTTATCTTGAGCATTGAGGCTGTGCGCAAAGCCTCCACTTAAAAATCTCAACATGCACTCACTGGAACTGGATATTTTTTTAACAGAAGTCATTCAGGTTAAGTACCTTGCTTGAAGGTACATTAGCTGGGGTGGAACTTGAACCAGCAACCATCCGCCAAATATAGATTCGTCCGTCGGACTGCCAGACGGTGAAGTGTGATTCATCACTCCACTTCCACGGCACCAATGACGGCGAGCTTTACACCAGCCAATGCTTGGCATTGTGAATGGCGATCGTAGGCTTGTGTGCGGGTAATTGAACATGGAAACCCATTTCATGATGCTCTGAACTAACAGTTCTAATTCTTAGGTTTCTTTCAGAGGCATTTTGGAACTCAGTAGTGATTATTGCAACCAGGGACAGACGATTATTACAATACTTGGCGGTCCCAATCTGTGGGCTTGTGCAGCCTACCACTTTGTGGCTGAGCTGATGCTCCTAGACATTTCTGCTTCACAATAACAGCACTTAGAGTTGATTGGGTTAGCTCTGGCATGGCAGAGATTTGACAAACTGACTGTGCCATTTTGAAAGTCACCAAGCTGTTCTGTACGGGCCATGGCAGTGGCTGAAATGGGTGAATCCATTCATTTGAATAGGTGTCTGCATACTTTCAGCCATGTTGTGGACAAGCTTTTTAATGGTATACAATGGCATATATGTGTATATGTATTATATAAGATACCAGAGTATCACTCAAGACACATTTGTCTTCCTTATTATACGTGCAATTTGCAGTTATGCAATTGTAGTTATAGACTTAGTAGTAGACATGCGTAGTGGTTAATATTGGTAGCTATACATTTTATAGGTAATTGCACTTATGGCCACTATATATTTAATAATCATTTGTCAAACATTTTACCAGTCAATTTTGTTTAAATGCGCTCAAGATTTCAATAACGCGTAACTGCCTAATGTTGAAAAGATTCTAACACAGTGGAGCACAGAGTAGAATATGCCTTATTTTTCAGAACAATATGCACATTTCAGTTTTCCCTCTGGTTGAATAGAGCTTTTCTTTAAAGCTCTATGACAAATGTGGGGACGCCGGGGAAAAGTGACCGATTATGTAGCTGTCAGTTAAATCCAGTGTTAGACAGAGGAGAGCATATCTGATTCTACTCCATTTTTCTTCACTATTGGCTATCTGACACCAACAAAGGTCAATATAGAAAGGTATGGATTCTTTATTCACACTCCTTTGTGACAAAAATGCAAGAAAAAAAAAAAACCTGAGGAAAATTGCTTTTCCAAGAAATTAAATCTATTAAAATATGCCAGTCAGAACAATCCGCACTCAAAAGTTTAACATTGTCATGTAAACAATATAGACTCCATGAAAAACATTGAAAAGTATTAACAACAACTCTTTAAGTGTAGCTTCCCTCAAGTCTTGTTGGAATAGAGCATTTTTCATATAAATTCAGCAAAATCTCATTGGAAGGATTGTCACATTAGTGGTTGAAACCAGAGAGTTGATCCCAAAATAATTTACTCTTGATTCTGTTACTTATTTTTCAAGAGTCAACTGCATTTTTAATTTTTGCATTCTTGAATGTGATTCCAACTCATAGAATCAAACATTTCAAAACTGAATACTAAACGTGACAATTTGAAGCCTTCCTTTCTCTTATGAAAGCACAACTGCTGTGTGAGCCACTGCATGAGAAAAAAAAAAAAAAAAAAAAAAAAACCAACTGTGGAAATTGTGTTTTTTTTTAACGCTTGCACATAAACCAGAAAACGAACTTTTTTGTATGTGAGTAAATACTACTTGCAGACTCAATTTTCAGATTTGCTCAACGTTTACAGTCATATAGCGGTTTAATTACATTTCTCACCTGATCTCATATGAGCACGTGGGGCCACTTTGACAATAAAGGTTACATATCCAGGTGGTTAGGTAACAGTACAAAAAGTTACATTTGGAAAATGTAGGCAACATCTGGAAGCAAAAAAAAAGACAAAAATCTGTTTGCTTTTGTTGATGAAAAGAAACTTAAATGTTTCCCCAAAAAACTGCCAATGTAGAGGCACCAGGGGATTGGAACCCCCCACCCCCCCCAAAAAAAAAAACAGAAAATCAAGTAGGTTGTTAAAATCAGGTTCCCAGTTATCTGTTTCTTTGAATCCTCAATAAGTTTCAAAATATAAAGTAAGAAACTTCTGCATACGTAGACATAAACTGTAAACAGTTTTTAGTAGTATCTTTATGTAACTGTTCCAATAGAGTAGACTATTATGTTAATATTCTCTTGAGAATTCTCTAGTAAAAATACGTTTTGTGTTAATTGGCAATATTTAAGGCAAAAATAAATTAAAACCATTCAATTTTAAAATATTTAACCCTCAATTGCACGCATTATGAAAATAGATTGAAAAAAATAATAATTTGTAGAATTTCTTACTTAAATATAGGACAAAAAAAGAGAGAAAAATTGTGAAATATATTTTGGGAAGTTTTAGATGGGTATGTTACCCTGAGGTAAAATTGTGCAATTGATGAACCAACAAAAACTAATTAAATTCATTGAAAACATTTTTTTAATTGCATGTCCTCAGAGGTACACTTTTGCCCCATTTGCATTTCTGACACTGTATTTTTCTAAGCTCTTTGCAACTTGGATTTTTGCATCTGTCTCTTGATTTAGCAAATACAGGCCAGTGTCAAGTGTTGTCAAGTCAAACTGATGTACAGGACAACGGGACAGTCAGGACACTGACTCTTTGCTTTTTTGCAGCAAGCTTCTCCTCAACATTTGAGCTTGGCCTTCCCTTGCGCTTCTAGATCTTATGTGTTGAAAATCAGTATTTGCTGATATTAGTGCATAGACTGTGTCTCTTGACTGACATATCAGTAAGAAACCATACAGATAAAAAATGACAAATGATGTATGATAAATTATATCTAAATGTTTTTATAATACCTGTGCTATTTAGCTCCATATATTCCTCATCGTCCTTTTCCTCACTTTCGCTGTCATTAGTTTCATCGGCAGGAACATAATCTTCATCACCCTCATCACTAATAGCTAGCTCCTCTTCACTGTCATCAGGAGGAATAGATAATTCTGTCTTTTTCTTCCCTTTTCCATAAAACATCGATGTATTCATTTTCTGAATGTAAAAATATGTAAAAGTAA
>JAOYSI010005350.1:0-13603 GCA_025775065.1 Hiodon alosoides
CCCCCCCACCCCCCCACCACCCCCACCCCCCCCCCCCCCCCCCCCCCCCCACCCACACCCCCCACCCCCCCCCCCCCCCCCCCCCGCCCCCCCCCCCCCCCCCCCCCGCCCCCTCCTCCCCCCCCCCCCCCCCCCGGCCCGCCCCCCCCCCCCTTTTTACAGATAAGGTTTTTAATTGAAAAAATTGTTGCAGTGTTGACCTTGCATTGTTAGAGCGGTTTGTTGTTACGCCCGTCTCGTTGTTACGGCGGTTTGTTGTAACGGCAGTCTCGTTGTTAAGGCGGTCCTGTCACGGCGGTCCCGTTGTTGCGGTGGTCTCGTGTGTTACGGTGGTCTCGTGTGTTACGGCGGTCCCGTTGTTACGGCGGTCCCGTTGTTGCGGCGGTCTCGTTGTTACGGAGGTCCTGTTGTTACGGTGGTCTCGTTGTTACGCCGGTCTCGTCAGCACCTAGGGCATATTTATGCTCTTTTGGTGCTCCCCCTTCTATTCTGAGCATGGAGACGTGTAGCCAAACTAGAAGTTCTCATCACATTCTATCAGGGTAGACAACCCTTGTATTGTCTGGGACATGAATTACATCAGGGCACCCAGGATATTGGACTTCAACGCGGAAAATACCAGCCTAGTAACGTTTTAGTTTTATGTGATATAGTGGGCATCTTCCAACAGCCAATCTGGTGTTATGAGGAAAGCCTATGTGTTTTATATTTCTAAACCGTGACAAATTCATGCGTATTTGAGTCTTGGCGTGACATGGAAACAATATTTCTTGATGAATTTCTAAAAAAAAGAACACACACTTAAAGTCTTACGGAAGGAAAAAACTTTTTAACGATTTTGTGTTTGGTTTGCGTATAAAAAAGTAAAAGTGTCCCCATTAATTACAGAAATGGTGATACGATAAAGAGAGAATAGAACAATTCACTGCATCCCACCAAAAGTGAGTTATAATGAACAGAAACGCAGCAGAAGCAGTTGAGGGATCTGGACTTTTTGAGGTAAGACTTAGGAAAAATCGGAGACAAGTTTGAAAAAAACAAAGCCCTTATTTTTTTTTCCATTATTGGTCCCAGAATGAAATTCTCCGGTAATGAAACAATTTGGTTTTAGTCTGGGGGCCATTAAATACATTCAATGTAATTCGGTAAAGAACACGAGCAGATTGGTTTGTCTAAGAGTGCCGCCAAGGCTTATTCAATAGTACTAAATGGGTGATGTATCATTGTTCGCAATTTACTACATTGCATTTGTAACCTGAGACATGATGAATCTGGGTTTGTCATTAAGCAGCCTGTGTTTTTCGCTCTGCGGGGAAAACGTGCTCCTGTGTGTCCTTGTGGCTCCGGTTCGGTGCAAACCAAAGGCCGTTTCGTGGCGCTCCCCTAAAACGCATGGGGCACATGGCGGCCCCCCCAGAAGGCTTTGACACGAACGTCTCCCCAAACTACTGCGGTACGCCGGAGAGCATGTCAAAGAGTGCAGCTCGCGTGAAGGCTTTTTAAACGGCTGAGAGAGGTTAATAAAGAAGAGACTGCCTCTGTTCCTTACCGCCTTACACTTATTCAGCAGCCTCGCGTACCCTCGATAACCCGCGGCGCCAAGCGCTTGAACCGTTTCCCGGTTTTCAGTAACCGCGACTGTTCAGTGTAAGCCCTGACTTCCACTTGCCTCCTCTGGAATGTATTAAACATCGGACGTGCGGTGGTTCAAGCGAATGGTGGATCGAGATGTCAGGAAGTGTCATTAGAACCCCGTTTACGGATAGCCGCGCTACGCGCGTTGGATGGTGCGGTTTCTGTGCCTTTTTTCCGAGTTTGAGTTGCGCCCAAACCTGCGTGTTTTAAATCTTACTTACGTGCCGACCAAACGAATGTGTAATAAGTCCAAAACTGAGATTGTATGCTAATGTGGTTATTCATTTGCACTGCACTCATCTTTCCTTGAACACGCGGTCTGTGGTTCAGCAACACAGTATTGAAAGCCTCACCATTATTAACTGCTAATATATGTTTGAAGTCAGTTATTCTCCACACAATGTAACAATGGAGTAAGCGAGGACAAAATAACAACTACAGAAAAACATTAGCCAGTGTTATGGACACACACGCGCGTAGGCGTCTGTAGTTATTCAAATTGTTTATCGCAGAGTTCCGTCTGTTAACTGCTGTCTGAAGTGTCCACTCTGTCATTATTGCATAAAACAATAACATACCACACAAGCATGCACACAAACACCAGCTGTTCTCAAGCATCTCAAGGGGTGAAAGAGCATCTGTCACTGCCTCAAGCAAAGAGATGACTCCAGGTCACGCAAATGGCAGAGGGGACAACGATAGCACTTAACAATTGCTCTGTATGACATGAAATATTTGACAATCAATTAAGGTAAGATACTGGGTTCTGGACACCAGATCCCACCGCCACTGGAATTCCCTTGCGGACGGGCTGAGGACGAATCGCAACGAACGCACACCTCGGGACGCGACCGGGACTCACATGTCAGTGATGTTCTCACCCTCCTGCGGACCCAGGTTGGGGACGGCGGATACGCTTCCTGGTTCCAGGCACAGCATCGCGGTCGTGGAGCACTGGCAGGCAGCCGGGCACATGGCGAGGGACAGCGGCGCCAGGCAGAGCAGGGCCAGCGCCGGGGCCACCCATCGCACAGCGGCGTCCGTGAGAATCATGGCTGATGGGGGGGGGTGGGTAGGGGTGGAATGCGTGACCCTGCGCAGATCCAGCTGTGAGAAGATCTGGCAACTCTTCCCACTGGCGTGTCGGGCTTGTGCTCCTAGGCCAGGCGTGCTGGTGTGGAGCGGAGCGGAGTGGAGCGGAGCGGAGCGGAGTGAGTTAGCAGTGAGGATCCCTGGAGACACTAGGCGGGTCGGGCTCCAGACAGACGCAGAGATGCGGAGGGTTGAGGCAGTCTCTTACCAAGTGCGAGAGAATGAGTTAGTGTGAGGAAAGCCGAGGCAACCTGGGTATCTCTGAGAAGCAGAGAGAGAGGGGGAGTGAGGGAGGGAGGGAGCAAGAGGGAGGAGAGAGAAAGAATATCACACAGGGCGATAGGAGGACTATCTGCAGCCCAGGGGATGTTTTGGCCCACAGGAGTCTCCGGCAAAGTCCCCTATTGAAGCCTTGAAGCCCATCGAGAGAAAGTGAATGTTCCCTGCCTGACAAGTCCCTCCGGGGACCATTACTATCGGGAGCCAGTTCTGGTGACTTCATGGGGTTTACAGGCAGAAGGGCGGAGGGTGAACGCCATGCCATGCAGAAGACCTGAGTATTCCACCACAGCGGTCCAAAGACCTGCTGGAACCGTCATCTTTCAGTCCTGACATCAGGCTCTGTGCATGGTAATATTGGAGAAGAAACGTACAGGTTGCTTAATTAAAGATTTATAAGCATGGAGAAAGCCTTCACTCATGGGTCATTTAGGTATAATCTAGATTTCAGTGTCATCACAGTCTGGATATTATGTTTTACCCATTGCTTTGAGCAAATAATCTGCCGGTCTAAAACAATGCCAAATGGACAATTTCACAACCTCAAATGGACGATCTGCCACAAAGCTGTGTAGGAAGCTGCCAGGTTTTGACAAGGCAGTAAAAGTTGTGCCATTCGAACCTGCGGTCCCTGCGTGGAATCAGTTTAGAAAAATGCAATGTTGACAGCAGTGGTGCTCATCACAGTGACAGTAAGCTTGAGCCCTGCAAAGATGTTCGCAGTACCTGCTCTCCTCATCCTCGAGGATGGGGGATGCATTACGAGCCGCAGAGAGCGGGGCCGTGGTACCCTGACCACAATTGCTGGCCTGAGAGGGCACTGCGATGGATCAGCGGCACTTCGCTCTTGGCCACCTCGACAGCCCTCACCATTCTCAGCGAGCAGGCCAGCAGCAGGCCTCGCGTCTGCCCAAATGACGAGGCGAGAGTGCTTTTTGATTTGGAGGGCAGTGGAGGAATAGGAGCCAGGGGGAGATGAGTGGTGGGCAATTTTGTTGTTCCGAACTGCGATCGGAGGCACGGGCGGTAAGTTCTCTGCTTTTTCATCTCCAGACCCTGAAAGGAGATGGATACTCAAACAGGAAAGGATTCACTAAAACCACCTGTTTCTTCCTATCCCGCTAATGCCAGAGTACTTTAACAGATACATTCGAAGTACAAATGAAATATAAAATATATATATATTTTTTTCCCCCTTATTTTACCCCTCCAGGGTGAAACGTATAATGGCCAATGGTCCCATAAACCTTATGGCAGGTGTACAGGCTACAAATGGTGTTGTGGTGCTTGGGGTGCACTTTTTGTTCTTAAACTCCTGCAAAGCTCAGAGTTATATTCACGGCTGAGACTTTTATTTATTCCAAAAATAAAATGATTATGCCCATTAAAGGGCTGGCCAACGCCACAGACATTAGGAAGGGTATTTGTTTTGTTTTTTTATTCAGAGAAAGCATTCCGTTCTCTAAAAGGAAAACAGGTGGAGAAAAACACATTTAATGGTCACTCGCTCCCAAAACCAGCATGCAAAAACGTGTTTACTGCTGACTGGTCACCAGAGCCGGCGGCAGAAGCAAATCAGTGGACGGGCATTTCATTTTTCGTGGGGGGGTCTAATTATGAAAACAATGATTTTTTTTTTTTTAAATTTATAATTTACTATGCAAATTATTGGGTGAGCACAGAAGCTCTGTAGGCGGGCCCAGTCCCCTAAGGCCCGCCCATAGCGTCGAGTATGCTGGTCACAGTTGATTACTGTTCCTCCTTTCAGTTAGAACCTCCAAAGCCCCACGTTCGCTGCCACGCATAGCATCGTTTATCATTTTTCAAATTAAATTTTTTCTACAAATTGCGTACAAAAACAATAAGGAAGGAAATTGTACCTTTTATATGCATATTAGCATTGCACTAATTTACGTTAAAGTTAAAGCGTTAAAGTTACTAAAGGAGTTAAACTCCTTTAGAACAATGCTTTCTGGAATAATTGCTTTTGACATTTTTAAAGTTCTGTTTATTTTATTTAAAATCGCACTACTCTGTCACCACAGTCTCGTTCCCTTTTGTAGAAGAGAATTACAGGAAGTTGACAACGGCAGGGGTTTTGAGCAGGATATGGAGAAAAAAGCCATGCAATCAAACCAAAGAGCAATCGAATTAAGGGCAAATTCAGACAACGTATGGGTAAACCACTCCTACACACGATGGGTAGTTCCTTCCGTCCGTCACAGGTCCCCAACTGGTGCTTAACTCCTTCAAAGACTGTCACTTACCTAGACGGGCAGTGCACAGTGTTGCTCACTCACTGTAAAACTCATCGGGTTATTTAAAAGCCATGTTGAGGAGGTCTGAATCCAGATTTTTAGGTTGAAGGGAAAGTTTTAGCTGTCTGGGAAAAGTCAACGATCATTTGAAAAAGCTTATGAGGTTTTATTTGTGTGTGTGCGTGTGTGTGTGTATGTGTGTACAAACAGTAGAGCTTAATTTGTACCTACAGTGTATTGTTAAGTGTCGATATGTAATTGTTTATTTCAGTTCTACCAGCGTAGCATTAGCAGCCTTTATGTATGAAACTTCAAGGTCATTCAAACCCGCTGAATAACTCTAAGTGGATCCCTCTTAAAGACATGTTCTACCATTAGCAAACAATGGTCTAACTGCTCTGATCGTTCCAAGAAGACCTCAGTGGAATACACAGAATACGGTATCAGACCTTCAGAGTGAGACAGGACTGCATGAACAAAAACAAATATCTATAAAAATTAATCTTTACAAGCTAGGAGACCTTCGACAGGCAATCCCTTAATAGATTGTTTAGTTTATTTGATCTCTACGCAATCTGCCGCCCATGTAATGTAATGTGAAGAAGACCCGGAGCTGATCCAAAAGGTCTCGGACACTGAGGTTCCAGGCCAAGAGAACAGAGGAGTAATTAACCTTTTCGGACTCATCATGGCCTTTATTTTTCCATTCGCAGTCAATAGGAAAAGCACAAAATAAAGAAAAGACAGACCCCCCCCCACCCCCAGACGGCGAGCAGTGTTAGGGAAACTCTCGAGAGTAAAGCCGGGATTGATCGACCCTAGCTACTATGGGCTCAGCCAATGTAACCGAACCCCCCGTCTGGCTCATTAGGAATGTTCTCTGGTCGGCCGGGGAGACAAAAGGCTCATCTCCATGCAGATGAGCTGAAACCCAAGCAGCTTGTGTTAGGAACAGTAGCCTGGGACCTAGTCCACCTACCCCTCCTTCCTCTCCCTTCTCGAGTGCAACTGTCTTTCAGAGCTGCGCCGACATCAAAAACACAAAGCACCGAGAAAATAAACCCTGCAGCGCCTGGCGAGAGTTGCGTATGGGAGAGAGACAATAGCATGCATTCACAAAAAGATGTCAATCCCTCATAGCATAGTGCTAAAACAAACCCAACCCATTTTGACAGGTGTGATTAACCAGATCAACCATGGCAATGCTACGTGGGTCAACACTGCACCGTAACATTGCCCTGTAATTAAAGACGAACTGCATTACAAACAAGCTTCACTTCATTTTGCAGCCGATTGTCTCTACTCCTGTGTGGACATCTTCAGAGAAGAGATAAACAGAGAAGAGATGTGTCTGATAAACTTCTTGTTGGGAGCCTTCTCCTTTTTCCCGGTATATTAAAGGGTCGCATAAGATGCTGATAAATTATCTGGACCCTCAGAGAACACAGAAGAGAGACAATTTAAGTGCGGGGAGAGTTCATCACAAGGGATGGGGTGAGGGTTGCAAGGTTGGGGGGAAAAACAAAGTCAGGTCAGGTTCCGTGCTCTATGACGCCACTAACACCACCACTATTAGCAAGGCAGCCGTGTGAGGCAGCGGTCGCGGTACCAGCCTTGTAAGTCCATTGGTGCACGGTCGCTGCTAATAAACCCATTAGCGCGATCAGCCTGAACTGCTCGAGTGCATGTCTAGCTTATCAATAGGTAAAGTGTAAGCCTGTGAATCGTGTACATCTGTCTGGGCAAGATCCTCTGCTCAGCAGCTAAATAGTTAACAAGTAGGATGGTACATAAATTTGAATAGTGCATAAATATATACATTTTTTCTTTTTGTGTCATTCTGATTAATCATTATCTGATTTATAAAATTTTGTAACTGATATTCAAATATTTTGCTATACACCTAGAGCAGTCAAATACAATATACATAGGGTTTCCAGTGTTCAGACTTAATTAATTAATTAACTAATTAACAGAGATTAATTTATTAAAATCCAGGCTTTAGTATTCGTGGTTTCACATGTTTTTCGGATACAGTAAATTCAAGTTTTTTTTTCAATGCCTGGCTGAGCCGGTTAAGTGGAACTCACGGGTTCAACTGGGTAGGCATTCAAAACTGCCCACCCAGAGAGACTGTGTTGACCCAGCTGAGCTAGCAAACCCCAGAGTCAGTAGATGAGTGACAGTGGAGGCTCGCACCGGAGCCTCTCTCACTGCCAGGAAAAAGAGGGCCTGATCAGTGCAACGCGGTGTAAACATGTTTGTGTAACTGCAGAGAGTACGGCAATGAGATTCAAGGCGAAACACGATACCTCCGAACCCTCCATCTCCGCCTTTTTAACCTCACTTTAGACAGACAAACAAGTGCAAGGTTGGAGGGAACAGCTTGCGGGAGGCAGAAAGACAGAGGGGGGGTTGAGAGAGAGAGAGAGAGAGAGATTTGTGTTCACATTACTGTAATGGCCCTCCAGGGCTGTGCGTTGGGAGTGTAAAGTGATGCCCGGGGTTCTTGCCCCTGTAGATTTATTTACATTTATAGCACTTAAATTACACATAATAAGAAGGCATCAATATTTGTAGTCGGGTTTTGTGTTCATGTCTGCCAGATGTTTAATATATATTTATATGCAAATTTATATTAGCTGTCCATGGTGCCTTCTTGACAGGACATAGAGAGCAACATTATAATAGTAATAGTGAGTAACATTGTAATGGTAATAGTGAGTTACACTGTCTGCATTGTCTCCTGGCCACAGTATCTCTTGGAGGGACATTCCTATGCCTTTCTCTGTGCTTTAATGTAACAGTGTATATCACATGGATCCACAACGTGTGCATTTAATAACGCTATGAACAGTCTGGGGGCTAGGGGGATACCCTTGCCTGCCTCCTCTTTCTTTATCTTCTTAGGGGAGATCCCTTTCCAAACTCTCCCACTAGGGGGCCGGGCTCCGCATGACCACATGCCAAGCAGAATATGTAGTAGGGGATCACCATCCAGGGCTCCCACCTACCTGATCTTCTGCTAATCACCAGTGTCTTGATTGTACTGTTTGTTTGATCCTGTGAATCAACGAAAGACATTTTTTTAATGATCTCTCCCCAATCTGCCCGGGATTATGTGTTTTATTACTTGTATACTCCACCACATGTGATCAAGTGAAGGCTACGAGCTAGATTTTTTCTCATTGAAGGGTTCGGTCTGAAAGCTGTTTATTCGCACAAAAAATGAACGGCCAAGAAATACCTCTGAGTGAGCATTAATATCGGGAATCTAAAAGCTCCGTGACAAAGAAAATCAAAAAACAAACAAACTGGCTTCTGATGTTGCTGTGACTTTCTGTCTTCTCCTCCTTGGGAAAACATTTTGGTTCCCCGTCTTCACCCCAGTGCCACCCTACAAATCGGTGGTGTGACCGTTCACGGTCGGAGGACTAAAAGCAGAAAAAAGGCATCAGGTTTTAGCTGCCGTCATGCCCATCCTCTACTGTTTACCCCCCCGGCCTCATTAGACATGAATTAAAAACCACACGCCTTTCCTCGCAAATGTCATTACACGTATTCACGGCCGTTGTTGATTAAGCGTCCCGCCATGCCTGGGCTCCAGGGACAGCACTGCACTTCCCCAGCTGCCGGGCCGAGAGCAGAGAGCGGAGGAGGAGATAATGGCCAGAGGAGCGGAGACTCCATTAAGGGGCACTAAGAGTGGGGTTTGGGAGAAACAAGATGTTGTCATTTAGCTGACACCCCGTGACGTGGCCAGAGGAGTCTGAAATGGGGATCTCAATGTTTAAAAAAATGTAGCCGTAATTTAGCCGTAATTTGTGCATGAGTTTAGCCATTATCTTAGATGATCTGGATTTTGTGCTGGATCCCTCAGCAGCAACGCATCAGCCCATGAGTGGTGGGTAGTTGGTACATCTTGAATGGGGTTAGGGTTAGGGTCTTGATTTGCAGAGGCTGATATTTTCTTTCAAAAAACAATTTATCCGGGCTAAAAGCAATAAAGAGCAGTTTTTTTTCTCTTCTTTAGGGTTGTTAGATAAAGTGCATTCTGTATCTCAAGGTAAAATAATTGAGCCATAAAACTGCCGCAATGAGTTTTCTTCTTTCCCGTAGCTGCTTGGTCCACGAATGGACCTTCCTTCTTAGCCTGCCATAAACAGCCAAGGTCTTTTCAGGCTTCTACGTGGAAAACCAGCCCCGAGTGCAACCGGTTCTGCACTGAGGTCAGTTCTGGTCACTCCATAAACTGCATGGTGCTTTCCTTTGAACTAAAACCCCATTTACTGCACATTCACATGGGATAAACGGTAATGTAAACATATATCTAAAGTTAATGTAGCTCTAATCAAATAAATGATTTCCCAAAAAAGTAGATCTTTCAGGCAGTTGTCCGTTGACAGTCCTTAAAGTAGATTTGCTTCACAAACACTCCGGTGGGTATGTCTGAGGGTGGGTGCCTCCGGTGGGTGCCTAACGGTGGGTGCCTCCGGTGGGTATGTCTGACGGTGGGTGCCTCCGGTGGGTATGTCTGACAGTGGGTGCCTCCGGTGGGTATGTCTGACGGTGCACTATGAGTGTGCCAAAGGTTATTCTTCCGATTGAATCCACTGCAGACTACAAAACCCTTTACAGGAGAGACTGAACCAGTAAATCGGAACCATACGGTCCAGTCTGAGCTGGAGCGTGTGCCTTTACCTACAGTTCCCTTCAAAAGTATGCAAGAATGGAACAAAATCTTTGACCATATACTGGCATAACGTATCTTTTGACAAAATCCCATAGCTGTTTTGGTGTTGGACAACTTGGTATAGATATAAGATCAAACAACTTTAATTACCTCAGACCAATTTGCATTTTTGAATGGGCGAGAGACAGTACAGCGTGTATTCTTCTATATTTGTTGTTGTTCTAACTTTTTTTTTGGCCAACAAAAGACAGACAGGAATTTTCCCAGCATGGTCTGTCTGTTGCCGTGACGACGGCAGACAAAGACATGGCTGCCTCTTCTCCTCTCGATTATGGGTCACTAAGGGCAGGCCCTCCTTTCAGTTTTGAAACCGCCTCAATGCAGACTGGGCTGTGCCACAGTTCAGGCAGCGGCAGGGTGAGCATGAATGCATTTCACAAGCAAAAGATTTTCACGCGAAGCAGAATCACTCGTGTGCAAAATATCTGCTGAAAGCCGCAGCTCCATTCTTCCCATAATTGCAACTAAGATTTGTGCTCTTTGTAGAAATGTGCGGCGTCTGGTTTAGTTGTAAAAACTCCTTTAGTGTATAATTGCTTGAAGATTACATTACATTTTAGTCACTTTAGCGGACGCTCTTATCGCGAGCGACGTACGAGAGTGCCAAAGGAGAAGGGAGCACTTGGCGTCCGGCTGTGGCAATTCGCAGCGGTCTGGTGGGGATGTGAGGTGAGATGAGCGTTCAGAGGTGGCCAGGGGCAGAACCAGTGGTAGCTTGGTGGGTGAGGGAGTTTGATGAGGAGAGGAGTAGCATTGGTGAACTTCTGTTAGTCGGGCAGCAGCGCTTTGAATCAGTTGGAGCGGTCTAGTTTCTGAGATATAGGAGCACTTGTTTCGCTCATTCTAATGTTTAATTGGACTGTAACTGAATGTCTTGATGCCTGTCTGCCTGCTGTATATAGTAATTATAGCAAAGAAAAGTGTCTCTTGGCAGGGCTGACGGGAGGAAGAGGCTGATGGTGTCCTATGTGGGAAAGGGGTGGCACAAATGAGAAAAGCCATTGGATGACCAGACGGCTAAATCGTTGTAGATCCTTTGATCCTTTGTCTGATCAATCAATCCAATTTTTTTTCCAAAGTTCAAACAAACAAAAGTTCTGAACAAATTTCATTTTCCAGAGGGAAATTCAGAAAACCCCGTGTCAAACAGGAAAACTGAAAAATTATTCCCTGACCCCAGAGGCAATCAAGAGAACTCCTGGAAAATGTAGAAAAGTCCAGAATAAAGCAAACAGTAAGAAGCTGGTTAGGTAGTTTAGCAGCTTCAGTACTTTGTGGGAGGTTCATTCTTGGTTCTTGCTGCCAGGACTACACTTGGAATGATACCCCTCTTTGGATTGGCCACCAGTTACCTCTCCACTGCCAGGGAGAGGGGGGCGGTGAAGGGGGGAAGGCAGATTCCCTAGAATTAATTCAGTGTTTGTATGACAGTTATGTAGCCCCAGCAGGAATAAACTATGGCAGTATACAAAAGCAAACGCAGTTTCTCAATAACCCAAAACCCCTGAAAAAGCCTGCTGTGCTATGTCTTGCTTTTGGGAGTGCGTAACCGGACTCCCCAACGGCTGGCTTTTGCTTTCAGCCCATCCAGGTTTTACCGCTAATATGTACCTTTAATTCTGTATCACCACCATGCCTTTACTGAATATTGTTTGACACACGCAAAGCTAGAAAACTGCTTTGAAACTTTAAAATGTGAAACTTTCAGTTTCTGTTGGTTTTTCGCTTCTGCTGCTGAACAACAAAGTGTCTCTAAAAATAGTTAAAATTGATACCTGTCCGCGAATCCGGGTTTTTTTTTTTTTTCAGCATTACCGCGGCTTGCATTTTATACTTGCCTGCCCTCGTTGAGCGATTAAAGAACAGCCTCTTAACCCTGAGTACTCTCGTTCGGTCGCATTCGCAGTAGCCCTCCGCTGTTTTTTAAGTCCAATGTCTAATTTGCTCCTGCTTCGCCCCTGAACACGTGATTCATTCCATTCAGCGCACGAAAATCCCCCGCTAAGTCCTCGCATCTTTTACCGTCTTTTCTAACGACGGGCCATTCGGCTAACCGAGGCCGATTCCAAATTAGGTCTTGCGGTGTTTCTGGCATCTTATACTCTCCGGTTTTATCATGGTGACCCGGCCATTGTTGAGAAAACCCCGCTGACTCCCGACCATACGCGGCAATCATCCTTAAACCTAGGTGGCGTATTGTTAATTTAATCGTCACGGTTACGGATTAAATGCCATTTTATTCTAGAATTTTGTGGAATTGAACAAAATGACATGTCATTATAACCCAGGGTTTTTTTGTTTTAAACGTGGTTATTGATTTTAAGAAGTGCTTCAGTTAAATCTGAAAAGGTATTGACCTTTTCTTATATTAACCATGAGATGGGCTGATAGTTATTAGAATCGGTATTTTAAGATGCCTTGAGTGGCTAAACATCTTTTCAGACAGGCGATTGGATGTTTTTAAATGTTATTTCAATGTTTTGCTGTGCTGTGTTTAGTAGAGGAAAATTAATCTGCTCCAAAAAATACCGTGGTTCACTGAATGTCATCCCCAGTTGGCTGTTGAGCAACTCAACAACCTATACACATTTTAAAAACTCCAAATAGAGATCGTCATTACATCCACCCTAGATCATTTCTTACAAAATTGGACGTGTCTTTGATGGTGAGTGAAAAGTTTAATAATATCAGCCGGTTTTTATTGTTCGTTCAAGAAAGAAAAGGTTTGCTGAGCGCCGTTCATTCTCCATTTCATGGCAGGCTTGTTTCAGGTATCCGATATGGTCTGTGTACAGAGGTTTTTTTATTTATTATTATTTCTATGTTTTTGGTTTCAGATTTGTGCAAAAATCAATAGTGTAACATAATGCATTGTTAAAGACTTCCACTACACATGCGGCTGTCGACGGCTTCCACCTAGGGAAGAACTAGGCGGTTTTTAAATCCAATTTGGTGCCGTTCTAGCATCCAACTATATTCCAGTACTTATCACAGCCTGGTTGTGGCAGCCTTATCAATATTTCCACTGATAAGGCTTCCACATCTCCTAAATCTTAGCTCTGGGTCAATGCCTACTCCACCCTGAGATAACTGCTGGGCAGGGAGAGATTGTGGTGCAGTGTATGTCTGTGCAAACTGACCCATGCCCATAGAATAGCTGCCCCCTCTTGTGGTTACTGTTAAGAATACAGTTTACAAAGGGGGGGAAGTCCATGGTCGTTCAGATGTAAAAGATTTTTTAAAGGAACGAATATTAGAGTGATTATGTTTTGTGGTTTTGCATAGAATTCTGCAGTTCCTGTGGGGGATTTTATTTTAGACAACCTGTGTTTAATTTACCAAAGTACATCTTTTTTCTACCTGCATTAATGTCTTTATGAAGATGAATTGGGGTTAATGATGTTTAAACACGCTTGTCCAAAAGGCCAGGTGCAACCCTTCGCTTGATTGCATATTTTACAGTGTCAAACTCAGTTAGGTATCTTTGGTTTCCAACAAGGCTACTGTGAGGGGGGGGGGGGGGGGGGGGGGGGGGGGGGGGGGGGGGGCGGGGGGGGGGGGGGGGGGGGGGGGGGGGGGGGGGGGG
>JAOYSI010005351.1:0-11456 GCA_025775065.1 Hiodon alosoides
TATATATATATATATATATATATATACACACACACACACAGTCACACATTATATATATACATATACACACACACACACACACACACACACAGTCAGATGCACATCTGTGTTATAAGGTTACTACCTGTAAATGAAAAGCTTCTCATCAGCATGAAGGCTCTTAGTCACTGACTAGGTATAAACTGGTGTCATGTGCCTTACCTAATGGTAGAGGGGACGTTAGGCTAAGTGTGATGAATGTCACAGTAGCTAACGTGAAAAGGAACCCACATTTGACAGCTTATTTTACTCAACCAGAAAGGATATCCGGCATGTTTAGCCTCTGTAGAAAATATTGCACAGGCTAACAGGCTAACCTACAAGAACAGAACTCGTTCTGACTCCACAGTTAAAGAGGGATGAGGAGGATCCAACATGAACACGAGTGAATCCCTGAAGTAGGGAGTGAGTTCACAGCCAGGAATGCTAGGGTCATTGCTGAGGTTTGATTATCTAATTGGAGACGAGCACTGTGGCTCGCATAACAGTCATGTAGAAGGCAAACGAAGTGTTTTTTCTGTTCTGTTCTACAGGCCCACACACTTCTGTTTATTGTACTGAAGCTAGTATTCTCAAACTGTTATACTCACCACGTACCCACTCGCAGCCCGGAGCGAGCTATCTGATCTGAGTGTCACCAGGGTTTGTGTTGCCATGATGGAAACTGAACTAAGGACTACAGGAACCGTACACCGTGAGCCCGAGCCCTGAAAGGGATTTCGCAAAAAGGGCAACAGGAGTTTCAAAGTTTTTCATCATTCTTTCTTCAAAACCCTAACCAGGAATGGTGAATTAGAACCTGTGTTTCAGCCAGACTGAAAAAGAGTTTTACAACCATTCTCCAATTTTAAAGCTAACTACTGAAAAAAGATAGCACAGACCAGGGTTTTCTTCCTATGTTATTCTAGGCAAAATACGCTTTTTTGACATACTTGCATGCTGGAAACAAGAAGTCTACATAAATATAACAAATCACCTGTCAAAAATATTCATCATCATTCATAACCACTCCAAACGAGACACATGTAGGACTGTTATGGCATGTGCCACTCTAAACATTCTGACATAAATCATACACAAAAATGTTACACGAAAACTTCAGCTACTCGCCGTTAACACACAGGATTATTTGTGTTGGTGAAATACCTGTGCCACACATGCGCTTACATAGGCGCATGCATACACACGCAATAACACAGGTGCGTACATACACACGCAATAACACAGGTGCACGCAATAAACATGCAGTAACACAGGCGCACGCATACACACGCAGTAACACAGGCGCACGCATACACACGCAGTAACACAGACGCACGCATACACATGCAATAACGCAGGGGCACGCATACACACGCAGTAACACAGACGCACGCATACACACGCAATAACACAGGTGCATGCATACACACGCAATAACACAGGCGCACGCATACACACGCAGTAAAACAGGCGCACGCATACACACGCAATAACACACGCAGTAACACAGGTGCACGCATACACACGCAGTAACACAGGCGCACGCATACACACACAATTACACACGCAGTAACACAGGTGCACGCATGCACACGCAATAACGCAGGCGCACACATACATCCGCAATAACACAGGCGCACGCATACACACGCAATAACACAGGCGCACGCATACACACGCAGTAACACAGGTGCACGCATACACACGCAGTAACACAGGCGAATGCATACATGCGCAGTAACACAGACACACGCATACACACACATACACATGCAGTAACACGTACACACGCAGTAACACAGGCGCACGCATACACGCGCAGTAACACAGACGCATGCATACACACGCAGTAACACAAACGCACGCAGTAACACAGGCGCACGCATACACGCGCAGTAACACAGACGCATGCATACACACGCAGTAACACAAACGCACGCAGTAACACGGGCGCACGCATACAAACGCAGTGACACAGGCGCACGCATACAAACGAGGTAACACAGGCGCACACATACACACACAGTAACACAGATGCCCGCATACCCACAAACACCTGCATAGCACAGGCTCATTGTAAACACTTTCAGGAAAACTGTGTGGTCAAATACTGTAACATCATAACAGAATTTTAACAAAGGGCCTCTAAAGCATCTATCTGCTCATTAGATTGAATTCCAGCTATGCTCGTAAACTACTTCCTGTTCACAGCCAGCCCATTCATAACATCACAAATGCCTTTGTATGATCTAGAGACGTCCCTAAATTGTTTAAAAGAGCAGTTATGGATCCTTCACATCTGTTTCAAGCACTCCCTGTAAAAAACAAAATTTTTAAAAAGAGGGCCAACCATGCCTACTAAGTTTTCACTGCGGGTTTTCTGTGGAGTCACAGCACAGGGATTTCTCTTGATCGCTCGGGAGGTCGCTGTAGATGCTTGCTCCACGGCACTTCAGTGGGCTCTCCATCTGAGTGCAGAAACAATCCAGGTCAAATTCTTCGAAACCCTAGAAACCCTGGGTGGTTATTTTGGCCAAAGTACACAATGTACTCTCCCCAGAGACCACAGACAAAGCCTGTTTCACAGGCACTGGGTCAGTGCTTCGGCTACTACGCATGACACCAATGCGACGTTAACAAGATGTTCGACATAGAGTACCTTTTCACTATCAGTGCATCCGGGGCTCTCAAACTTGGGCCATGAATGCTAATGTTTCACACGTGACCTTGGAAAACGCTTTGCCAATGGAAGGCATTCAGTTCTAATGTAGGGGCCGGCCTTTCAGCAAAAGCTGTTGAAATGGTCAAGGTGTTTAACATAGCCCATGAAATGTCACGTCTCCAAAGTCTCAAGGACAAATCGCACAGAGTCACAGAGTCTCTTTGCATTAACAATGCATAAATGGCAGTGAGAGCCTTCATAGTGACGTCATCGATAACACTGTGGTGTAAACGACTGGGGAAAGGTCAGGCCTAATTGAAACTAGGCAGGATTTTCCAGTGTTAGACCGTAAAAGCCCAACATTTGACAGAATGACAGATAATTAAAAAGCTGGCAGTTCAATGACCCGACTAATTAAGCGCGTCAAAAGTCTGGAGTAAAGAACCGTCCTGATCTATGATAGCATTAATAACACAAAATGCCAACCGTACAAATGTAGAAGGATTTTCTAAAACAAAATAAAATATCCCCCAATGTCATAATAGAATATAAAAAAACATTTTCTTTAAAATTATGGTTAAATTATGCAATTTGGAGGGAACAGCCAACACAATTAAAAGTAAAAGCCCTTTGGGTTTACCGGGGAGTAACATTAAAACAGGACTGCAGCAGTTCTGTAAATAATCACAGTTCTGCTGAATGTTCTGTATAAAGTGTGTCCTGCCACGGCGTGTTTGGACTTCTCGGAACCACCAGGAAGATGTTCACATATGGCTCTCTGGCTGCTCTGTCCCGGGGAGGGATCACGGGAGAACATAACAAACTGGGCTGCAAAGTCAGTCTGTGGGTCCTGAAGCTCAGTTAGAAACGACCTCGCAAGTCGCCGTCCGTCCCAGTGAGATATACGAGGGGTGACAGGAATCTATCAGACTGCAAACCCAAAGCCACAGAAGTTACTTACTTAAGATTTTTTCCCCCTGACTTTCTCCGGAGGTGCATGCTGCATTTACCTTATTCGCTCATATCCATTCTCAGATCCCTCCACAATTCGACTGCGAAATAAATCTCTGCGTTTTTTTAAATTATATTACTGAAAAAGTAAAGTTAAAAGTAGAGAAGCACTGACATCTTTTACAGGATATTTGGGTGCATTAAGCTCTGCTACATGCCTAACAGAGACCTGCGCTAGTCTTTGTTGCCTATCTTTGGGAATTACAGAATGAAAATTCCGCAGCCTTTTCACCCCTGATCCTGATAGGAATGCCACAGGTTGCGGTCTTGCTCATGGGTGTTAATCTGCTTGTTTTTACCCCCTGTACCTAACCAGCAACTCCAACGACCAGCTCGGCTCAGTCCACCGGAGAGAGGCTTCAAAGGCAAACATGAAACCAAGCAGCGTTTCCAAAGGAAAACGCCACTCATAAATCCAAACAGGAACTATTGATCAAGTGTTGGTTCTTAAAGGATTTTAAGGACTTTAACAAGAGCAGACAAGCACTAATGAGAGTGTGCAGCACAGCACTGGGATACATGACCTTTGCTATTGGTACATAGGCTCTCTTAAGCTAATGGCTCTATGGTCAAAAAGTTTCAGCAGTGTTGTGGGGGAAGACCAGGCTCCAGGGGTGTTGTTACATGAATAGGTTCAGATGACACCATTAACCATGAGAGCCTGGGTCGGGGTGGGGGCGGCTCTTAAGCTGGAGATTGTGTTACATTCCTCCTTTTTTTGCTTAGCTTCTGCACTGCACGATCCGTTCATCATCGTGACACGCGCGTCTGCTACATCATCCCCAGACAGGCCACTGTCTGCAGAGTAATGTGTCAGCCCAGCAAAGGACTACAAACTTAAGGACAGGCTTCTATATGGCATAGGGAGGATTAATTTACTCTAAAATCACCAAGAGGAACGGGGGATGCCGTGCGTTGCCATGTTTTTTAAAGGGAGATCACAGAGCATGTCTACAAATAAAAATACCTTTAGTAAACTGGGCAGAACTGACAAATGACTCTTGTTTAACTAATGTTTGATCTAGTATACAATAAAAAAGGGCATGCAGAGTGCAAACACCTATAGGTTTCTCTTTTGGAGCAACCCCTGTCTCTCCCGGGTTTGGTCCCAGCTTTGGCCCGTCTCTCGGGTTTGGTCCCAGTTTTGTCCCCAGTCTCTCCTGAGCCGAAGACAAGAGAACGATTATTTCCTGGTGTTAGGGACTTTGGATTTTCGCTCAGAGTTTCTCTTGTCTGTGAGGATGTGTAAAGTTAATAACACAGTATACGGTGACACCTGCGGTGACAGTTAGGGTGAAAAAGTCAGACTTTTTATCTGGATGCAGGGTAGAGAAGAGGGGCCCCAGCCGAGGATGCACCGCTGTCATGAGGACGGCTACACACCCCTGACAGCCTCCGCATGGACAAAGTCTTGGCTCTTCCAGATTGTGTCTGGTCTGGAGGTTTATTGGATTGGTCGTGCCATCCCCTGCCACACACGGTGGTCTCCCTTGTTCCAAAGCCCTCCGAGCCTCAGGCATGGCGTGTCCCACACCAATTACTAGCAGCATTTCACTTCAGTGCACAGAGTTAGCAGGCAAAGGTTTTAAAACATTTACTATAACTTTACAAGGCAATGTATTTCTTCTCTCTCTTTATATCTCTCTTCTCCTCCCTCTCTCTCTTCCCTTCCCCGTCCCTTCTCCCCTTTTCCTGGCGTTTTTCTCTGAAAAAAGGAAAAAAATAACTCGGTCTGGGGCCGGGCATGTGTCTTGCGCTCCCCACGTCTTGTGTGGTCCCGGCGAACTTTATGATTTATTCAGTCAAAGGCAGAGGATCACGACCCCAAGTGCCCACAGAAAGAGAGCCACACGTGGGTTTAATGACTCCACCACAAAAAATGTCTGTTATGGCTGGCCTTTGCCAAAGAGGCCAGTAGCTGAACGGGCTTTAATACCAACAAGAAGTTCATTCGGCTCTCACTCCTACTACGGAAGACTAACTAAAATAAAGATTTATTTTTTTTATGGAGAATTAAATGACAGCGGTTATATTTCCCTCATTTACTGTGTAACTGTGAACATCGATTGCTTTAGAATCCAGGTGGAGACAAAGCGGAGAGATGAGAGGGTTTCTTCGCTGGACCCAGGTGGAGAGATAAAAGGGTTTCCTCGCTGGACCCAGGTGGAGACAAAGTGGAGAGATGTGAGGGTTTCCTCGCTGGACCCAGGTGGAGAGATGAGAGGGTTTCCCCGCTGGACCCAGGTGGAGACAAAGTGGAGAGATGAGAGGGTTTCTTCGCTGGACCCAGGTGGAGATAAAGTGGAGAGATAAGAGGGTTTCCTCACTGGACCCAGGTGGAGACAAAGTGGAGAGATGAGAGGTTTTTGCCACTGGAACCAGGTGGAGAGATGAGAGGGTTTCCTCGCTGGACCCAGGTGGAGAGATGAGAGGGTTTCCTCGCTGGACCCAGGTGGAGAGATGAGAGGGTTTCGCCGCTGGACCCAGGTGGAGACAAAGTGGAGAGATGCGAGGGTTTCCTCGCTGGTTTTCCTGGCCTGTCTCAGACTAACCCTTAAAACCCTTTGCCATGGTTTGGTTTTCTCAAAATTATACAAAGTTAAACCTGAATGAGTCACATGCAGTAATTCAATCTAAAACTTGTTTATAAAACAGGAATGGGTCATGTAAATACATCCAGTAACGCTCATAATATTGTCAGATCATCATACAATGGTCAAAAATCTCATGACTTCATGTTTCAGCTACTCAGGCATAGCTGTCAAAGTTTCCAAGATCATCCCTGAAACTTTTGACCATTTACTCTATTCAGCCGACACTTTTATACCAAGAGAGTTGCACATCTTCCAGTTTCTACATCTGTCCAATATACAGCGGTATTTACTAATTAATTCAGGTTAAAAACTTTGCTCAATACTTTTAATACTTTTGCTGGGGCAGGACCCACAACCTTTGGAAAACACCTTTACCACTACACCCCCACTTGCACCAATAAGGGTTGTGTGTTTCACTTTGGAGACTAGTAAATCTACATTAAAGGAGGAAAATAAATACTTGTAAGGGGAATAGCTCTCATGTCAGTTCATACCGAACAAATATAAAGGTCAAATATATACTAATGAATCGCACATTCAGTCCTTGGCTGAGGGAGACATGAAAAATCCACTCTGTCCTTCAGAGGTGAATTCAGTGACAACTCGATTGAGTGTTTCAGAAGTGATGGACATACAGAGACGTATATAGATAAAGATTACACCGTACAATTTTCTTTTCATTATGAAGGTTTGTGGCGAATTTTGCACGGTTACTTACACCACACTGAATAGACCACTTCAGAAAGGACCATGAAGACTTTAGAGAGATGTACAGAGTAGCAGGTCTATGACCAGGAACACTGGCAGGAAAACTTTCAGACCTGAACAGTATCCTCGTAGACCATGTTGGACAGGCGTAATGTTTTGTTAGTGCGAGTGTTTCTAAAAGTTTGTTTTCTGTTTATAAAACCATCACGCAGTAAAATTAAGATTGAACATAATTTGATATCGTTGCAGATTCTGTTTTCCATCTACATTACTTCAATTATTCAGACTGGCAAAGGAGAACATTTGTCCTAAACTAAAAGGAGATTCAAGGTCAAAGATGAAGTCTAGGATAGATATTAGGAAGAACCGTTGCTCCACTCAGTTTTGATAAACATTCATGTATGGACGGTGACCGCATGGGTTTCTCACCCACTGTGCACAATAACGAATGTTTGGTTTTGCAGAGGGAAATATAATCATGTTGTGTACAGTACGTCTTGTTTAAACTGAGCTTCTTTCAATCTTGATAGCTGACCAGCAATATCCCTTTGTAGTTAGGATTGTGAGAGTGATGTGTTTCTATCATCTCAAAAAAAGTGAATGAAAACACCGTCTTTCTGTCGGCACGCATGTCCAGGTCGACTGAATGATGACTGGAAACACTGCAGAAGATATAAATATTACATCACTATTGTCTGGCGACATGGACGGCTCTGCTCTTTACGTCCTCTGGAAATCATTTGTAATGTAGGGCTTCCAAGGTTGATGGATTTCTGTGTTTTTACATGAAACAGTCATCTGAATGTTGCTATGCTATTCATCACCAGTGAGCTATGTGCTTTCAGCCCTGTCAATATATGACACGGCAAACACTTTAATGAACTCACTCAGCAGAGGCAGGTTCTGCTGGTAGTGACCCGTTCCGGTTTTCAAGCCTGACCACAATGAGCCAACACGTAGGTCAGAGTACGGCCCTCTTACAGCCGTAGCTCTGGATTCTGCCCTGATGTCTGAGAGATGGGCAGGTTCAGCCGCATTGCCCCGCCTCCTCATCTTGTGGGTTTAGTGCCGTGTGAGTTACAGCGGTCCGATTCAGATTATTTTAGCACGCACTGCAGAGTAAACCTGCGTGTTTTGATAACACACGGGTGGTTTACTAAGCCGCGTGTTTTAACAGCTGTAATGAACTGGCACTGCAGTAATGACCTCTCTTCTCCAGGCCCGTGTTTGCAAGTGTGCTACTTTTCAGTTTCTTTCTCTGCGTCTTGTGCTAATTTTCCCAGATTCCATCGCTGTGTCTGTGCTAATTTTCCCAGTTTCCTCTCTGCGTCTTGTGCTAATACCACAGTTACTCCCCGGGTTCAAACCCCAGGTGGGACTTTACGGTTGTACCCCTGGGCAAGGTACTCAACCTGAATTGCTCCGGTACATGCCAAACTTTATAACCGGGTGAAATGCAAATTGGGAGCTGTATAACTCACTCCAAATGAGGGTGTCTGCTAAAGCAGTGCATGCATCTAATTATAATTATTAAGCTGAGCTTAAAATAAATAAATAAAAGGGAACAACCGACCAGCTTGCCCAAATTAGCGCTATTGAGCCAGGGAAAACAATAGGACTTTCTGGTCCAGTTTGTTACAGTCATTTCAAATTCCTGTTCCATAGCAATGGTTCTGTTTAAGTTACTGTCCAGTTTGTTACCTGTTCTGTAGCAGGATGGTTGTTTAAGTTCCGTCCAGTTTGTTACAGTAATTTCAAATTACTTTTCTTAAATTCTTTAGCAGAAAAGTTCGGTTGAAGTTCTTTCTAGTTTGTTACAGTCATTTAAAATTCCTGTTCTGTAGCAGAATGGTCCTGTTTAATTTACTGAAGCATGAGAAGTTTTGAACGGTGCAAAGCAGCCTTTCAGATCAGGATTTGTCCCAAATTATAAACTGTGTTGAATTTGAATAAAAAACAAAAGGTCTTTATTACACAATGAATAAATGGACTTACACAGATCCACCCCCACTTGTAGTGAATCCTGTGGCGAATATTTCAGTTATGTGAAAATTCTATGCACGCCCCTGTGCTCCAAAGGTTGGAGGGGCCACTAATTAAAAGTGCTTTTACCTAGACTGGGCGCCATTAAAAGAACAAAGGAACCCGGGCTGCGGGCACATTGGGCTGCGGTGAAATACAGGGAAGTCCTGTGGGAGAAGGGCGGTAGCCACAGGCGTGAGGTGTGAAAGTCTAGGGTTTTCCTGAACACGAAGACTGTCAAACTCGGCCCTGGGACTCACAGGTAAACCATCATGTTTCCCCTCCCAGGACCACCTGGGCAGCTGCTTACGGGCCTCACAGAGCTGTCTTTGTGTACACAGCACCTGAGACCGGCCCCATTATGACAGGGCCTCGGGCAGGCGATGACCCCATACCCGGTGAGGCGATACCCCCAGGCACACTGAACGGCTGAAGAGTCATCCAGCTGACCTGCTGACAAGTGCTTGACCTGCCGGTATTTTCTGGCCACATACTACAGATCACTGCTTGAGATTCTCATTTTCACTGTGTCTCTCAGTCTCACTGTGACAGGGAAGGCCCTTCTAATGCTCAGAGTGATCGCAAACCCAAGGGGAAACTGTAAGAGGGCTTAATGAAACTCCACATGTAAAGAATTTTGCAAGACCTCAATGTATCTCTGGGCATGTGCGCTTCCACACAGATATACACACAATAAACAACTTTAAAAAAAGGGAAATTAAATAACGCGTAATGTTTTCGTGACCTCATACACAATTATATGATATCCAAACAAGGCTGATGACATTTTCTGTGAAGGATTATAAAGCCACCAAAAGACACAACATGGTAATGCTTTTTAAATAGTGCCAGGCATTGTTTAACTATCAGTCTAAGACTGCACTTAATAACCACATTGAGTTGAAGATGTAAGAAGACAAATATATGGCACGTCACTCCTGGAATATGTTGTACGTCACTCTAGGCATATGTGGCATGTCTCTCCTGGAAAGTTTAGTCTGATGCTAACCTTAAAACACACATTCTGAACAGAGATGTATCCCAGCCGCAGAGGGAGGGACAGCGATTACGAAGTCACATTTCCGGGGGAGCAACGGCCTAATAATTAAACTTTGAAGTTTCTAAGCAGGTCCTTGGAACCAAGGGGCACCCAGAGGTAGGTGTTGCCGAGCTGAGCAATCGATGCAAAGAGCCAAACGGAGATTTCTCTGTGTGTGTTTATCAGACAGCTGCCGTCAAACAGAGGTGCTCTGACTGACTTTCCACAATGGCAGGGAAACTGTTCCATCCTAGTGTGAGATACAGATGCCGTCAGATCTCAGAACTCTGTATCAGCTGCCAGAGCCGGTCATTCATCGCTTCTGCTAAAGGGTGACCTCTGATGCAACCGTGGACAGTGACCGGTATGTGCGGTATTGTCTTAATGGTGGGAATTCAGTTGTTTTTGGTTTCTCGGAAGAACTAAGTGCTAAGACAATACGTGAATGCTCGGCTTACACGAGCCCCCTCAATGCGAAGCCTTTGGACTGCAACTTCCTGCTCGGTGAGCTGTATCTTCTCCAATGAAAAGTCTCTTTACCGCAGGACTACTCCAACATACCGTGGGATCTCACTGTAAATGGCCCAGGCCCCATGTCTGCTCAGCTGAGTGAAGGATACAGAAGAATTTTAACCATCATTGCCCGATTTACCCTCCAACATACCCCATAGTCAGGTTTATCCTCCAACACAACCCAAGGCCCGGTTTACCTTAATATGATAATTAGGTGAACAAATGAATGTTGAAGTCTTTTGTGGCATTCAATAGCATTGTTAGGGTTTAACAAGTCTGAGCATCAAAGCAGGAAAATCCTGAGGAAATAAATGGGTTTTCCCAGTTTCATTGCCAGAACCGAAAATTTGTCGTCACATCAAATATAAAGCGGAAATAAGCAAAAAAACGAGGTTTGCTGACTCCTGGAAACCACAGAAGATGAGGGAGAGGTTCAGTCCTCAGATGTCCAATACTATGTTCTCAGCTTGGTGTCAGGGCTGCAAAGATGACAAAGGGCGTAATTCAAGGAGGGCATCAAAATTTATCAAAATATGGTAACTACACCAAGCCTGTGAGAGCATGGCATAGGAACCAACCAGAGGTTAGCAAATTGTTTCTGATCCAGCCGGCTTGGCTGGGGATTACGCTGAAACCACCCAGTATGTAAGGGCCAAGGAAAATAATAATGAGGTTGTGACCGATGGTATCTTCGGTTCAGAGTCAGCAAACACTCAAAAAAATAATAATTCAACCTGCTGCTGTGAGTGAATCCCGGGGGTCGCTCACAACAGCAGGTAACTGGAGCTGGAGACAAGTGACTCCCGGGAGTCGCTCACAACAGCAGGTAACTGGAGCTGGAGACAAGTGACTCCCGGGAGTCGCTCACAACAGCAGGTAACTGGAG
>JAOYSI010005352.1:0-37590 GCA_025775065.1 Hiodon alosoides
CACACTGACACACACACACACACTGACACACACACACACACACACACACACACACACACACACTGACACACACACACTGACACACACACACACACACTGACACACACACACACACACACACTGACACACACACACACACACACACACACACTGACACACACACACACACACACACACACACACACAGGGTGGGACATCCAGCAGTCCTTCACAGAGACAGACACACACTAGCACACAAAAAAAACATTTGGTAATAATATTTAATAAGTAAAATCAATCAATCAATCAATCAATTTATTTTTATAAAGCTTTTCAAGCACTTTTTTCCAGGCCTGACCCTCCAAACGCATGCCAGTGGCAACAGTGGCAGGGAAAAACTCTTTAGGCTGGCAGGAAGAAACCTTGAGAGGAACCTGGCTTAATGGGGGAGCCCATCCTCCGCCTAGGAGCTGAATTAAACGATCTAATGTCCATATTGTTAGATGCTCTGCAGTCGAGGAGTTCCAAAATATTGTAATATCCGGAGGAGAGCGTTGGGAGCCCAGTCTAATGGTCCACTGGTTGCTGTGGTGAAAGTGATGCAGTCCTGCAGGATGCCTCACGTGATTGCTCCAAAGAGAGAGATAGTGCATTGTTAACAGTTACCTATGGAAGCAGACTTAATTTTTAAATTTTAAAAGTGAAACAATAAAATTTTAAAAATTAAAACTTCACAATACCTTACTAAAAATACTTCACAGTACTAAAACATTAGGAAGGCAATCCGTTTCATGCTGTGACCAATGTGTTGTGATCAATGTGTTGTGACCAATGTGTTGTGATCAATAAGCTAAAGTTATTGTGACAGATGAACTGTATTTTTGTCTTTTCTCTCATTTTTTTTAGATCTTTTTGATGGGTGTCCATTGTTAGTGTTTTAGATTTGACTCTTAATTTGAGTTTTTGGGAGAATAGTCATTTAATCTTTGACATCTAAGTTTCACAGAGTGCAGCTCAGAATCAGAATCAGAAAGATTATTTGGTGACTAGGTTCCAAACATAAACCTATATAAATATAAATACAAAAAATATAAAAATATGGAATAATGTGCAATTTTTACAGATTTGTATGTGCAAACATTTACTCCTTAGCCTTCTGTTACCCTTTCTAACATATTAAACCCCCCCCCCCCCGCCCCCACAGCCCTGGTGTTTGTTTCACAACTGGTGCTGCGTGAGCAGCGGAGAGGAGGGCAGGAGTGGCGTCGTATCACTTGCCTGGCCAACGGCGTCCTCTCCGTCCCCCAATGCCATCACTAGCTCCAATTCCACGCCACCTGGCTGCTGAAAACTGACACCCACCCCAGTGTGGGGCTGATACTTTGCAAACACGACAAATCTCTCACATCCTTTTATTGGAGGGTGGATCCCCTGCGCGAGTCCCAGGACGTTGTTGTATGGCCAATGCCAGTTACGAGGCAAAAAGTAATGGCTTCCCCCGAACGTGGATATGTAATTTAATAAGTGCATGTAGACTTGCGGTCCGGAGGTGTCTAAGGTGGTATGTGGTTGGCTGGCTGATTGGTTATATGTTTAAGGTGTCGTATTAGTGTGACAGGTCCTGTTGAATAATAAATGCCCCCCCCCCCCCCCGGGGCCATGCACATACAGGTAAAGTGAATTATAGATGAGTGTCACAGGTAAACCCACAGGAGGCTGCAGATTGGGTAGGTGACATCGGATCCGAGCACACTAATCTTCTCTTAAATGCAGGTGTGCTGTACCATGGATACTATCACACACAGCTTTAGCATACAGGTCATCCAATCACACCCAGGTTAAGTGTACAGGGGGTCCAATCACACACAGGCATAATGATTTATATATGTTAATAAGACACGGGTAAGCAGTATTGGAGGTACTGACCGGTCAGAGTCAATGAAAAAAGCCAACACAGCCTCCCAAGTGACACAGTCTGTAAAGCTTCTGGTCTGAGAGCAGACTGAGCCCTATGGTCAGGAATTTTCTGGTTACAAATCCAGCTGATATCATCTGCCGATTGTGACCAGGAGAACACAGGGGAGGCGCACAATTGGCAGAGTGCCGTCCGGGCGGGGTGGCAGGGCTTCTCTCGGCTCATCGCCAACCAGCAACTTTACTCAGTTTCCTAGGCACCCAGGCAGTGCCATGTCTCTCTTCCAATCAGCATTGAGCAGGTGGCTCTCTAAGAGAGACTAGTTGCAATTCTTTACCTTACCCGTGTGTGGTGGCAGGATTGTTAGCTGTGAGCTGTGAGCTGTGAGCACAATTGGCAATTCTAAACTGGGAGAAAACACCCAAATAATAGACAAATTCCTAATTATACGTATATTAGGAATGAACCTGCTGTGCCTTTATTAAATTTTAGGATATAGTGACCCGTGCTGGACAGAGCAAGCTTACTGTTATATTGCAGTTACGACAACGTAATACAAAATGAATTCGTAGAATTGGAACAATAAAAGTCATTAAATTAGAACGCGGCTTTTATTTTGAATACACTTAACCGGAAGTGTCTTCACAGTTAACCGGGAACTATTTCCAGCTCGACGAAAAGTCAGCTACAAGACCTGAGCGAGAGTGTTGCTTCTCGTCTAAATAGATAAGTGTAAACCATGTGTTTTAAACGATAAGAGTATGAACGCTATAAGGCTTTTGTTTGCCCTGCGTCGTGGTAACCGCGTTTGGAATAACAATATTCAAATTCACTCGAAAAATCCGCACCGATTGTGTCCGGTAACGGAATCATTTTTTTGGACGCCACGGACACATGCTACAGTCGCTGGGGAGAGAGAATCCGTGGATGCTTCATCTGAACCTAAAAATAAATTACGAGCTATTGATTTAGCCCAGAAGATTCGGCGCGAAAAGAAAACCTTGATTGATAAGGTTTGTTTTGTCGTTATGAGTGAAGTTCGCAAAAAAAGGCAGGATGGATCGGTGTTACTGGAATTTCACACATTTTTCCCGGTTACTTTGTACAAGTGACCTTGACAGCTGGATTCTTTCCATTTCTGCCTAGGTCCCATTGTCTCCGCTGCTCAAGAATGTCTCTGAACTCCGTCAGCTGAGCCAACAGCTGCAGTCCGTTCACCCCAACGTGTTGGCCAAAGCCATGCACAGGCGCCTGCTGCTGAAAACCCAAGACGTGATCGCCGTCAACAAACCCTACGGAGTGCCTGTACATGGTGAGGCCGTCGGACCGATGCCTACTTTCGTCAAACTGAAAACTTTTAAAAACGTTTATGCTCCAGTTGGGTGACTGTTGTCATCCCTAACACTTGTATTTAAAGCTTACTTAGTAAACTGCAAATGGTGATTTTTTCTAATGAGCAACATCTTCCTGAAGGCGGACCAGGAGTCAGAAACAACATCACTGATGTCTTGCCGGTCTTGGCTAAGATGATTGACGGGATTAATGCGGGGTCTCAGCTTTACCTTTGCCACCGGCTGGACAAGGACACGACTGGCGCAATGGTCCTGGCCAGGAGCGAGGAAGCAGCCAATCGCGTGCAGGAGCTTTTCAGAACTCACCAGGTGGAGAAAAAATACTGGTGAGGGAAATGCCACAGTCTTTAAGGGAAATGGAAAATACATCACTCACAATATTGCCTCATCTTCATCTGCAGATATTCTTTCTCTCCTCCCATCACACCCTTTTCTCCCATGCCCAGGGTCCTCTGTGTGGGTGTGCCGGTACCCTCGGAAGGCACAATTGACATCCCCATCATTGAAAAAGAGGTCACTGGCTCCCAGCCCCACTACAAGGTGAGTGAGGGCTCCCCCTGCTGGCAATATCTGCAACATTATGTGGGCCAAATTTATTTACTGAAAGTAAAATGTTTTATAAGAAATGTATGTTACTGTAACTTTATGTTTGTAACATAATTATCTTGCTGTAGTGTGACGAATAAAGTAGTCACATTATATATTTTTTTAAATGTAACGTGATGCCTCTCCCTCCCACCGGTGACCCAGATGACACTGAGCCCAGTGTTCAGGCCCAGCGAGGATGGTGAAGGGATGGTCAGAGTCCGGTCCAGTCGGCTTGCTCACGGGGCTGTCACCCACTACCGGGTCCTGGGCAATTCTGGGGGCTGCAGCCTGGTAGAACTACAGCTAGTTACAGGTACAGACAACAATATGGCACTGAATGCTGGTGGTACAAACACCCTGTGTAACAGACAGACTCCCGGCGTAGCGGACACTCTGTTTTCCCTGCCCTTTCCTGACCTCTCGTCTGCGGTGCAGGAGTGAAGCACCAGATTCGGGTCCACATGGCATACGCACTGGGCTGCCCGATTCTTGGGGACCACAAGTACGCCCACTGGAGCAAACTGGCGCCGCAGGTGAGCAGAGCAGTGGGGAGGGGAGTTTGTGGAGGTTGTTTATGCTTCCTCTGGTATGTTGGGTAACTTTGTTACTGTACGTTTCCGTTGTCTGTGGTACACGGGCTGTGGCCAGAGGGTCATGTGGTTGCCTGATCTTGATTGGTTATCGTCGTTTCCCTCTGCAGAGATTGCCAGAAGGAGTACTGAGGAAACTGGGCCTGGAACAGAGCAAAGCGCGGCACCTCCCTCTTCACCTGCACGCCCGTCAGCTCACCTTTCCGGGGGTGAAAGGGCACGGTGACGTTGCCGTCTCCTGCCCCCTTCCTAAATTCTTCACCAGCTCACTTCGCAGACTACGGATCCCCCTTCCGGAGAAATCGTGATACCTGTGCCCCTCTGCTCAGAGATGGGCGTCTCATCTGGTTTATCCAGTGCCAGCCATTTGGCCCTGCCTGTTTGAATTTGTAAACAATAAACCAAGACCCTGCTGTAATTCATAGTTGTTTTCCAATGCGCTGGTGGCAGTATCACCTGGCATACCCTGTATGTCTAAGGGTCGTGGATAATTATTCACACAACACTTTCTGGCCCCAAATTGAGAAAGCAAAACTGCCTGTACCGGTGTGTCTTTTTCCTGTGCAAAACTGCTGCTGGCCGCTCACATCTAAGATCCTGTTCTTGTGAATGTCACTGGCTACCAAAACCGTTTCACATTTATTAGATTTACATTTTAGTCATATAGCAGACGTTCTTAGCCAGAGCGACATACAAAAGTGCTGTAGTTTTCGGGTTCAAATGCAATACAAAACTGAGCTATCTTTCTCTATTGACAATGGGTGAGAGCAGGTGTAAGGCTATTCAGAGTAGTCATTTCCCCTTTCCCATCTGCTACTGTGTTTATTTTATTTGTGTGTGTATATACTTATATTTATAAATGTGTATATTTAGCGGCATTGAGTGTTGAAAAGAAGGATGATTAAATCAAATATACACTTCTTATATTGATTGTGGTGCTTTTATATGATTTTCTGTGATTTCAAAACTGAATTGTGTCCCGACAACAAAGTTGTCCCAGGCAAATTGGGTTATGGGGGGTGGGTAAATGATAAAGGTCTCTCGCGGGCCTGGGGGGTGAGTTGAAAAGGTGAAGTCAGTGTTCATTCCACCTTTAATCTAAAACTATTATTTCCTTATTCATGGTTAATGTACTGTAACGAATAAGATGGCAGTTTTCTGTCCTATAGCTGAACCTGTGCTAATCAATAGAAAACTTTCCTTGCACTTTTGACAAACTATTTTTGTCAAAACCAGTAACTTTTTACATAGAAATGACGATTACGCTCGTAGTTCTACTAAACCTTCAGAAAACCACAGTAACTAGGGCAAAATACGTCCAAAATGGCGATTATTTTCTTATAAAATGTAAAAATATAATGGGCTATGTGTAAAAGTGACATTTACAGAGCTGTTTACTAATGCAATAAAATTTGATCATATTTCTCTCCGGTCTTAGTATTTTAACCCTGTGGTTTATGCATGCGACGTCCATAAACAAAATTCCGTTAGTAAAAAAAATTAACCCGCCCCTCGAGGGTCTTTATATGCCGAAACCCGGGATCGAACCAGGGACCTTTAGATCTTCAGTCTAACGCTCTCCCAACTGAGCTATTTCGGCTATTATATGTACATGCATAGCCCCTCCTCAGTGGTACTATACAATAGGACATTGTAACTCACCTTCTAAAACTGCACTTTGGATCCTCTGCTATCTCGGACACTTACGTACGTTGCGTTTCTGGAGCAATATAGAACTGTTTAAGTTGAAGTTATGTAAACAATAATTTATTCCATCAGGCTCAGGTTAATTGTTATTATATTAAATTACACGTGTATACGAATAACTGGCGACACAGGAGTCGGCCACCCAGGGTTTTGATCAATAGAAGACAACGCAGTAGAAGGGGGAAAATGAACCGTTAGGGCAGCAGCGCGTGGTAGCAGATGCCAAAAAGCTCCTCGCACACGCGCGCGACCCACGCCTAACGGATTTTACACATCACAGCAGCAATACACAAGTGTTATGTATGATATAGTTAGGTCTTATGGTTGCTTTTGTTAATTTTGTGCTCCAAACTCAGAAATCTGAAACCTTGTATTCAAACGTCCGTTATTATTCCATTGCACTGTACCACGCGTTACTCTATCCAACTTGGCTACTCGTGAACCATGAATCTAAAGCACTTTGTACGTCGCTCTGGATAAAAGCGTCTGCTCAATGACAAAACGTAAAATGTAAAACGTAAACGTGGGCGGGGCCTAAACCTAAAGACGTTTGGAGACTACTTTATACCGCCATCTATAGAGTTGACCTAAGTTTCACCTTGTAATTACGTACGATCACTAGTTTAATAAACTCGTGTAGCAGTAATTGGACAAATAAAATCGGTTTGATAATGTTTCAACAGAAACCCTGGGAAAACTTCAGTAATGAAAACTTTATTAAAAATGATTTGCCTCAAATTTGAGCTTTGCTATTATTTAGAGAAGACTTACGTTTTTTTGTGTGTTTTTTTTGCATTGATTGCTATTTAAGGTTCAGTTTATTGGTTTTAGTACATACAATAACCACACAGTGGGAAGGTTTTAGAGCAATACAGAGAAGGCCCTGCCCATTGTAGTAGTGACCTGATGTGAAACAGGGTTTTAGGACATTACTGGATAGAACCAGGTCCAGCACTGCAGTAGAGCATTTTTCAAAAGTTATTTATACCGAGGAAGCAGGACCAGAATTCTCCTCCCGTAATGTAGAGGACGTAGCCTGAAACGCAGGGGACATGACATCACATTGGAGCAATTGGGCGGGAGACAGATCGCCTCCCACCAGATGTGGCTCTGAAACCCTCCCATTGTTAATCCAGGTGTTCCACCTCTCCTTCTGTGCAGACCGGTGACCCAGGCCCGCCCGATCAACTGGCTCCTACAGGTACCTGTGAGTAGTGCCTGGAACCTGCAGCCCGCTGTAGTCCGAACCCGAGTAAAAACATTCTAATGATAATAATAATCAGCTCTTTATTTCAGAGGAGACGGTCGGTTTGGGAGTCATTATTTGGATAGGAAATCACCTCACCTGGTACTCAGAAAGGTGGTCCTGAAAGCCAGCACAGCTCCCGGGTCTCACTGGGTCCAGGCCCTCCTCAGGCTGGTGGAGCAGACCAGTAGTAACAGTGTGCCAATCTTACATCACACCATCCCTCGGCTAGCTCGAAGGCCCCGGCCACAACAAACACACACGGAAAAGGTAACGTGACTGTACAAAAGGCATGTTTTGTCCATTCGTCATACACCACAATACCAGTTACATGAGATAAGCCATTACAAAGAGAAAATAACCCATAGTCACATTTCTGTTCCCCCCCCCCGCCATATTATATATAATACAAGTGAGTTTATGTTACAATACAGCTTCAAGTCCTCTGGAGATGGGCGGGGGCAGGAAGGAGAGAAAGACTGCTTGACACAGAGATCTACAGGTGCAGAGTCCAGGCGCAGGTGGTGCTGAATGCATCAACCCCAGGCTGATATGTGTCCTTTTCTGCCTCTACACAGACGTCTTGGTGGCCCTGGTAGAAAAGTAATCCACATGGTTCTTGTTTTTATTTTCGGGGCATAGCGCCCCTCCCAGGTGAGAGGGGGCCGTTTCTGCCCCTTTAGTGAAAAGACTCCGCCTTGATCAGTCTGGAGGTGCTGCGGGATAGTATGATAAGTCTGTGCGTGTCTGCGAGTGACCAAGAAACGGGAGGGACACCAGACTTCACTAGTGCAGCCGTTAGGAAACCTGTCATTCAAGGAAATGTTTTAAAATCCAAACCATGTGGGCAGTTCCACATACAGTGGTTTGTGCCTGAGAGGGCAATCCAGCTGTCCGAGTTTGTCTGATACAAACGTTGTGATTACATTAAAAAATAGAAAAATTGATGCAACTTGAACAGAATAGATTGAACAACTTGTTTGTTTTCCCAAAATGGCAGAGATGGACAGAGAGAGCGAGAGATAGGGAGAAGGACAGATAGATAATTTGGCAGAGCGGCAGCAGACAGATCAGGCTCTGTAGCTCCTCCCTAGTGCAGGCTCGCTGGCGCCATGGAAACGGCCTCCTGGATCTCTCGCACCATCAGAATGCGAGCAAGCATGTGCTCCAGCTGCTCTCGCGTGATTGGCTGGGTGGAGTACCAGATGGGGCTGTTTGGCGCTACTACAGGCTCAGGCGTCAGATAGAAGGTGTCGTTCCGCCCCTTTGCGCTCTGTGGACTGGGACACCAGAGAAACACAAAACCTTAGTACTAAAATGAGTGAGACAGAATACCTCAGTACTACACGATGGGCACCCCAAACACCCTCCTCCAAGTAAACTGTGTGTACTGACAAATTTGTACAGCGGGAGTCAAAGTCAAACTGCATGTTGTCACATTTCTTACAAGCCCATTTGTTATTTAAACAGGGGGTGGACTTTCCCCTTTTTCCTTAAGCAAGTTATTCGGCAAATTTGTTACCGTCATCATGATCGACACCAAGATCTTTTGGTTAGAGCAGGCGTTACCAATCCTGGTCCAGTCAGCTGAAATGAAGACCTGCTCGCACAGGGGACCACCAACCCTGTGACTGAGTAATAGGGGCCGGGGCGACGTACACTCACCACTTGAAGAGGTAGAAGTCGTACAGTTTAATGGGGCATCGCAGTGGGTTCTCTGGATCTTCTGCCTGCTCTGCGTACATGTCATCGGTCACTGAAACACAAGGGGTCGCAAAAAGGGGTTAGGCGTCACCTGGGCATTCTTCCATAGGGAATAAAGAGGCTTCATGTTCAGATATTTCAACATTGCCATGGTGAAATTCAACTTTTGGCAGCCCAACACCTTCACTCTCTCACCTTTCTGGCCCACGTGATGCAGCCCCAAACCCTTCAGATATCGAATGCTGGTGCTCTTGTCCTTGGGATTAGATGGGTTCTTTCTGGTGTGTCTCAGCACCTTAGAAAAGGCCACCTTAATGTGCTGATCCACTGTCTTCAGCTGGAAGTACCTGGTAGAGTTTGTAGTGTGTAAATAAAACACACAAGCACACAAACAAACAGCCCCACCTACAGCAATTAACAAGCCTTGTGTGTGTGTGTGTGTGTGTGAGTGTGTCTGTGTGTGTGAAGTATGGTGTGAGTGAGTGTGTGTGTATACGTGTGTGTGTGTGTGTGTGCGTGAAGTATGGTGTGTGTGTGTGTGTGTGTGAGCCACTCACTTGGTGTTGAAGAACATGAGTGTGGTGAGAAGGGTCGCAGGAGAATGGGCACCTAGTTGTTTACACTCCCACAACATCTCCTCCGTTACATGACTGGGGATGATGTAACCTGCAGACAAGACAGGGTTTGACACAGAAACCTGAGATAGACGGCGTCCACCAGTGTACAGTATGGCATTTGTGTGTGCGATGTTGTACACACAGTATGCATTTGGTGCAATTGTCCAGTAAGTGTATATTACGTGTGTGTTTACAGTACATGTCCAGAGTTTGTAAAGTCTTTGTAGAGAAGGTACGTCTCCTTACCCAAAGGATGCATTAATGGTTTCCAGTCCTCCAATATCCGATGGAGCCACTGGGCGAAGCGCGAGTAGTACTGATCGGAGAAAATGTCGTCCACTCGACCGTTCTCAAACAGATACTGCGGAGGTATCCGGAGGGATGGAGAAGTAGGAGAGGAGAGGAGAGAGGAAAGCTGCATTATGCCTTTAAAAGAAAAAACAAACTGCTCTATCTAATCCAGGCCAGGTGTGTCCAGGTGTGCGCGTGGCTAAGAGACTAATCTCAGACTGACCTTCTGTATACAGAGGCAGACGTAGTACAACACGTCAGATTCAAAAGGTTCGCCCTCAAGACCGCGGGCCTCCTGAGTCATCAGGGACAGGCCGACATTTAGCTCTGCCACAGCACAAGACACCAGGTCCTCCTGGAATCGCAGAGGCTGGCGTCCTGCAGTCACATTGTATATGCAGTGCATAGTTAGAGTAGAGTTACGTTGTCCATACAGTGCATAGTTACATTGTATGTGCAGTGCATAGTATATACAAGGACAAACCCAGCTTTACATTGCAAACACAGTCTTCCCTTTATCCACACACAAACTCACGTCCAATGGGTGCAAGCTTGGTCTGACCGTCCTTCTCCAACTCTGCATTTTTGCCCTGCGCCCACAGCCGCCACACGTCCAGGCCCTCTTCAGGCTTGAGGGAACTGGGCAGCATCAGGTCAGGCGGTGCCTGGGTCTGGGGCTCTACCTCCGCTACCTGGACCGTGTGACCCTGGGTCACCCCAGAGACAGGAATATCAACATTCAAACACTCAAGCTCATTTACATCTGGGGGTGCCAGCCAGCCCAAGAATCACAACAACATTTTCTGATAGATTAGTATTATTGCATAAAATACAAACAGTGAGAGAAAAAAAAACGTGAATTCAGCTGTATGAACAGGCAGCACTATGTAACCCTATGTAACTCCTCCACAAACCTGCAGGTGGAGCTGCTGCTCCTGGCCAGCCGCTCCTGGGACTGGAACCACCTGCTGCTGCTGGGGGTCCCAGATATGGACCGACTGGGTGGTGCCAGGGTACTGGACAGCGACGGGGATCTGGATGTTCCCGTTCATAAACTGGGCAGGGAACAGTGTATTGGCCAGCGTCTGAACCACCTCTTCGTGAGCGCTGGGCGTGACCTGCGTAGAGGTGGTGGTGGCCGTAGTCGAGGGAGCGGAACTGACTGATGTCTTGCCCATCTTGTCCTTGTCGTCGGCAGGGGCGGTGCCCACCTGCACGGTGCTGTAGGCCTCCGGCGGAATGGCGATGTGAGCAATGCCCTGCTGCGTGGTGACATTGGCCGTCTGGGCAGAGTACACCGGGATGGTCCAGGTCTCGCCAGTGGGGCTGTACAGGTGTGCACTGTCTACCGTCAGTAGGTCCGGCCGCAGTGACAGGTAGCTGGCCTGCTGGCCTTGCGCCTGCGGGATGGCCAGGACGGTGGCCAGCTGCTGGCCGGCCGGGATGGCGTAAGACACTGCGATCGGGACGTCCACTTTGCGCTTCTTCGCGGGCTGCAGCACACCGCCACCCGAGACCCCTGCCCGCCGCTCTCCCTCACGGGGGGAGCCCTGCTGGGACAGTGCCCCCACAGTCTGAATCTGGACCTGCTGTCCCCCCGCCACTGCAGCCACCAACTGAGCTTGGATCTAAGGGGAGAGGGGCGTCCGTCACCAAAGTGGCTCAGAAATGACTGTATGAAGATCTATGTGTGTAGATGTGTACACACCTGCTGTTCCTCAGAGATGTCTCCTTGCTGAACCAGCTGTGCGGCAGCTGCCACTGCCTGCAGCTGAGAGCTGGAAAGGTGTTGCTGCGTGGGGCTGGACACCTGCAACACCTGTCCCACAGTCTGGCCCTGCTGCTGGCCCTGGATCTGCACCTGGATGGGACAGGAAGAAGTTAGACACCTTCCAGTTGGGTGCCCCAGTGCAATTAGGAGATGAACCGACCTGCACTTGTATCTGCTGCTCCGAGGCTTGGTGCACAGCAGCGGCTAACTGGGGGGAGAGCTGAGCAGACGTGACCTGCTGCTGCTGCTGCTGCTGCGGCGAATGCTGGACTTGCACCTGCGCAGACAAAACATTCACTTCATAAGATTCACGTTGTTTACTATAATAATTAACATGTCACCAACATGGTTTGCCTACATACTTCCTCTGGTTTAAAGTGGATAGTAAAATGATTGTTGATTTAATGGCTTAAAAATTGGTAGATTAGTATTTTTGATGTATTAGAACAAAGCCTGGCTGTTAACAGTTCTTGAGTGCTGACTTATTTAACTTCCTTCTAGTAGGTGGACAAGCGTATACCTTTACCTGCCCAGGGATGGCTACCAATGGAAATGAGCTGAACTGGGTACAACGCATTGCTGTTTAAACTGTATTTAGTTTCACTTTAGTAAAACCCACTTTGCAAAACATGCCAATATATTTTCTGTGAAAAACCAACATAACTTGTTCACCTATAATTCAGACTCTGCAGTGTAGTGTCACAACAGACATTATAGCAAAACAATATTTTTCAACTCATCAGAAATTTGGTCCAAATTTTTGTATTAAAACCACCAATTTTTCAGGACATTGTGGTGGTTTGTTTAGGTTGCCATATTTGATCATTAATTCTAAATGAATAAGCTAATTAATGTACAAAAGAAACAAGCTGAATCTGTGTAATGTTGTGGATAGTGTGAGAGCGAGCGTCCCTCACCGGACAAGCCAGCTCCAGCAGGGAGCCTGCTACCTCTGTGCTGTCGGTGTAGATGCAGTTGGCCCCCTCCTGGTAGACCATGGTAGTGCCACCCTGCTGGAACTCCTGTAGTGCCTCGGGGCCCTTGCTGGCCAGAGACTCCAGGAAGTCCTTCATCCGGTGCTGAGGCACGCTGCGCGCCTTCTGCCGCACGTACTCTTCGAACGAGACCACGTTCTCCAGGGAATTGTTCATGTCACGTCACACCTCCAGCTCAGGCACCTAGGGGGGGCGCAGTAAATGTAAAACGATAATTATCCTGAAAGTTTTAAGCCCCACCATGCATGCCTCGATGCTGCTGTAGCGAAGTGGGGTGACCTGGCCGTGATGGAGAGTTAAACAGACCAGGAAAATCAGCTGGGGAGGAAGGTGGAGAACAAACCTTTTCTCTGTTGTAGGAGTTTGAAAGGACTACAATACACACAAACGCAAGGACACCAACTGCGGAAATCTTGTTTCAAACCATTGTGGATTTTGCGTGAACATTTGTGTAACCAGAGAGAAGACAATGTGGGTGCCAAGAGCAACAGGCCTAACCACAGAGGTTAACGGTGTATGCCTACAATCAGTGCCTTCACATCTGGACTCCTACGCAAACTGCAGTACATCTGTGTCATTGCCGAGACAACCAGGCAAGAACCTCTGGTCTTGCCATAGTGTGTGTGAGATCTGGGCTGTTGGGCGATAGCTGTCAATCTGAACTCGCCCAACAAACCAATAAATAGGTCAATAACTCATATGTGCGCGCGACTTAAATCAACGCAAGTATGGAAAAGAAGCGTGACGCAATGACGTGTGTTTTAATTTAATTGTAAAACACATTCGGGTAAACTTGGGATAGCGCCAAACCATTTCCCTCGATAACAAGCATTTTAAAAGTTTACCGCTTCATCTTGGGGAAAAATCTATTATGTTTAAAAAGCAACTATATATGAATATTATTCATACGGAAATCTATTCGTTTCTGCCAACCCGAACAAAGCTGCCGCTGACCGCATCTTCTCAAGCTACCTTAAATATCAGCAAAACCCGTCGTTCCGCCAAAGCAAGGCGTTCAAAATAAACCTTACTAAGCCCAACTTATTGCTAGGTACACGCCGCCCTGCGCTACATGGCTTGGCCGTCTGCTCTGCACTTTTTGCTACCTACAAGTTATGTACCGATGGTATGACGTGTGCTTATTTCGACGACAAACATCTACACATTACCTCTAGCTACGTCGTTACCTACACGCCAAATTTAAAAAATCCACATAGATGAAATATAAACTATCAAAATGTTTTTACTCGGTCAATAAAACAACCAATGACATTAAAAGTCGTGTCTGATCACGAAAAAAATGTTGAGGAAAAAGGGGTTTTACAGACAAAAGAATCTCCAGCAAAGCATAGAGGAGTAGGCCTGGTCTGGTCTGGAAGAATCCCCGGGCTGTTCCGTTTCCAAGAGCCGATTTTGAGAGATGAGAGATCGGTTCGGAGCGCCCTCTTTCTTCCGTGCTTCTCCAAAACACGCATTTCCGAGTTCAGTCAACGATTGAACTGCGGACGGGAGCGAGCAATGCGCGTCCCTGAGCTGATAAACGATAGTACTTGCTAGATTACTAGCCTTCCAAAAAACTTTCATATTTGCCATGAGCACATATTTTAATGAAGTCATTTTACTACAAGCACGCTTGAAAGCGATCAGTAAAGATAAAATACTCCCGTTCAACAGCGTTAAAAGTGGCTTATTTGTTACCATCGGGTCTCTAGCGCAAATACGCATTGCTACTCATGTAGGCAGTAAATACATTAGATTAATTAAAATAGATATATAAACTTTACACCTACCGGTGGTTAGCATTAGGCCTATAATTACATTAGCTTTTAAAAATAAGATGATATTTGGTAATTTCCATTAAATAAAATTCCACACCCGTTTACACATTGTCAGGTGCAGTCACATCAGATACACATTGGGAAAGGAGGTAAATCGATACATTTTGTCCCCCAGGTAAGTACAGGATTTAAGAAACTTAAACGAAATGCAATTAGTTCAACTGCATTAGAGTAACGTTTTAATACAATCAAAACATCCGAAATTCATAACTGGGACATCGAACTGAAAAGACTTATGTTACCCAAAAGCTGGTCGCAAAGTATGTTTTAATGGTATCCACGTTTAACCTACATCTAAAAAGGCCAAGACATCTTCAAACAAACAACTAAGTGTTGTTTTAGGGACACTTGTCTTGAGGACAGGGGATGCCTAGAAAGGAAACCTGACATGGGGAACAAATAAGTTACAGCTAACTCAGCCCCATCTGCAGCAGAACTGACACAGACAACAAATAAGTTACAGCTAACTCAGCCCCATCTGCAGCAGAACTGACAGACAACAGACCAGCTAACTCAGCCCCATCTGCAGCAGAACTGACATTGACCATACAGCGGAACTGGGCACAGACAACAGGCCAGGCCACCGTCAATAGAAACGTTAAGATTTGGTGCTTTGAGTGACGTAATTTAGGGTTAATTCTCAACATTGTACACCGTGTGGCCTGGGTTCTAAACGCCATAGGCTGCAGGTTTGACTCTGGATCACGCTGCCACTGACAGCGACCAGGCAAACTCTGCACCACCGTCATACCACCTCAGAGCTAGAAGGAAGGGAGTTAGTTGGGGTTATCTTGGGTCTTTACCATTAGCTTCGCATGTGCTTACAGTCAGCAGTGCTGACACACACAAAAAACCTCACTATGAAGGAATTCATTACCTGCAAGGGGGAATAATACAATTACGAGGCTATTAAGGGTTATCATTTATTCTACCTGCAAAGACCTGGGCCCACCGTCTGTTAGAGTGGCATGGACGCATACCAGTGTAGCGCCGAGGACTCACCACTCAAAGTGCCTGTGATTTAGTGTGGCGATACAGACCAGGGCACGGGGCTATAGGCTTCGGCTTCATTCGTGACAATGACAGCACATATGCTCACGTTATTGTGTAGTTTAACAAATTCAATGTGTAGTGACCGTTAAGTGTGCACACGCGCCCGGTCCTTAGCAATGCCCATGTAGGTGTTCGTGCCCGCGTTACAAGCGGGCAGCAGGTTTCTTGATGCGCGCTTCTGTGTACACGCTACAACACCTGCTTCAATTCTTGCCTTGCACTGTACGCACAATGTCAGAGGATAAAACCGCGGTCAAATCTGCAAATTGATGCCATCCGTGGCTCCCCACATTCTGCTTCTTACCCCTCTGCGCCTCGGCCAGGCCGCTCCACTCCACCCTCGCCGGCTCCTGCTGTTCAGAGGCGCTGCACACCACGCTGAGGAACTCCTCTTTGTGCACCGAATGATAAGTTACTGTCTGAGATGTTTATAACCCCGCGTTTTTATGGTTTCCTTGGTATTATTGTTTTTCCCTCTTTCCTTACCTCAGATCTCGCTGAGCGCCATCTTACATTCAACCCCTTTCAGCCAATCCGGCTCCGAGCGGAAGTTCTCGCGAGGATACAATAGCCGAGAGAAACAATATGTGTTGTTGAAAGAATAGAACCTTAAAGGTAAACAAGCCGTGCGAGAGGAGAAAGTCGTTACATCGCCGATAGTCTTGTCTACTGCAATACACTTGCGCCACTTGAGAGAAACCATTGATTGAAACAAGTTGTCTAAATTCGACAGCTTCATTGGCACGGCTAAACTAGCTTGGTACGACTGAAACGCTGTCTGCGCTCTTATTAAGTGAGCTGTTTGCCGTCCGCGTGGAAAGCACTTGCCAATTTCGCGATGTTTCAAATGCGGTATGAACGTTAGAGAGGTGTCTTTTATTAAATTGTATATGATTAAGCCCCGTGATTAGTTTTCTCAGGCTGCATAACTGTCTTTACTTCTTTTTTTTACCATTGCCGTTATACTAATTTCAACTACTATATTAACTAAGTTCCAGAGGAGCAAGAAGCATACGCCTCAGAAAGTCAGAATTCCGCCCTGTACCTTTAACGGGGCTGCATCTGGCCCGGTCTGCCTTAAAGAGCCGGGCATGTGCGAGTGAGGGCCTCCCCCTGTTCTCCCCACAACACACGGCCTGGTGGCTCTCTTAAGGTAGACCCGACGAGATGAGCAGGATTGCCAGCTGGAGCGGTGCGCCTCAGATGTGTATATGCCGATTCACACGCTCCATGCAGTCAAGAAGTAGTTAATTCCCACGAGCTTCCCTTAACACCGCAACGACCCTATACTGCCAAAGTCTTAGTGATACCAAGGAGAGTCACTAGCCTCTTTGGTCTCTCCTCTTTCTCCTTTCTCACCTCCTGAAGAACTGAAAAGTTGTTGGTTCAAGTCCCTATTGAATCTGATGTACCCATAAGCAAAGTCCGCAACCTGATTTGCTTCAGTAAATGTCCAGCTGTAAGTGGATGAAGGTAGAAACTTTGAGCTGTGTAAGTTGCTTTGGATAAAAGTGACTGCTAAGAAACGAAATGTGTCTTATGTGAATAGATGCATACTGTGCGCATGTGTGTGTTTCGGGTGTGTGTGTCTGTGTATGTGTGTATAGATGTATAATTGTATATTCTACTGTTGCACCTGTGGGATATTGCCTGCAAACCAAATTTCCCACTGGAATAATAAATAATTTATTGAAACCCCACAGCCTCTTGTTTATAAAGTTTAGTTAGAATGGTGGTAGGGTAGGAGCTGGGCACATCTCTGGGTTTTCGGTTTGAGTCTTTGAATTGTACCACAATAAATTGCTGTGGACAAGGGTCACATCTATTGGTTGAATTGTAAACAGTTTCCCAGCATAAATCTTATTGTATTCTTCCACAAGACCACCACCCAGCCTGTCAGGGGCCAATGATGCACGCCTCCTTCCCCAGGACTCTGAGCTGGGAGAGTGTGCCAGGGTTGGTTAGGTGGTGCAGAGTGGAGCCGCCGAGGGCTCGGTCCGCAGGAGGACTCAGCCAGCATCATCAGTGATGAGATCACCCACCTGTGAACACTCCTTACTGTCTGTGGCATCAAACACTCTCACAAACGTCACACACCTCCAGTCGGTCAGCACACACTCTCTCTCTCTCTCTCTCTCACACACACACACACACACCAGTTCAGAGACTGGTAAAGGTAAATACACTAAACCGATTAAAATACTTTATAACTTTTTATTTACTAGAAATTATTTAACAGTATTACTGTTACTGAGTCCTAGAGCTATTAAAGATCAGCAGGGCAAGCATTTCAGCAAACTTTGTCGCCGTTTTAGCTCAGCAATTTACAAATTTAAATTTAGCAGATTTATCACATTAATCCCTTGTTTCCTAATTAGACACTGGTACAGCCAAGTGGTTGTAACAGTAATCATGAATCAGAGATCAGAGCAGAGGACTAATTTCCCTCCTCTGATGATAGCGCAGGGCGGGCGCTGTCCGGGTTAACATCTGTGTGTATCTGTGAGTTTTCCCCTGTATTTATTTTATTTATTAAATATAAAGTTCTGGTTTCGGCATTTTGAAGTCGATATGTTTTAAAATCTAAACTTAAATACCGTAGTACCAACAGTAGTACCGCGCCTCCATGCGAAATAAGTAACGTTATTCATTTTATGGTAATTTAACCTTGCCACTCGTGGCGGAATCGGTCCGCTAGATAACCCTAAGAAACAGAAATACACAAATAAGCAAAAAAATGATTTTTATAATTCTCAATACCATATTTTGTTCATTATTTTACACAGTCGGCTTTTAATGTTTTTTTCTGGTTCAAAATAGATCTCCTGAAGGTATGGCTCTCTGCTTTCGTTCACGTTAATTGATGGACAATAAGTCGGCTGCCACCTTTAGGGTCTGTTATCGTCGTCCCAGTATTCTTTTCCCGGATGCCGACCCATATACTGGTCACGCAGGTCCCCTCCGTCTACATCTTCCTCCTGTTCACGGCCGTCCGGATACTGACGTCTGAAGTGAACCGCGTAACGTTTACCTGGGTGCTGCCTTTTGGAGACCTCCCTCGAGAACACCCACTGCAGACCCGAATCGTCCGTTGACTGTTCCCGATAAGAACGCCGACCCGGGTGCTGTTTCTTGTCCCGCGCCACGTAACTGTCTCGTTTACCGGGATGCTGTCTTTTCTGGCAGTCCACCTGCTCTTCCTCTGCTCTCTCTCGGGAATCCAGCCACTGCTGCAGGTCTTCTTGGTGTCCTTTGCCCGCACGCTGTCTTTTAGACAGCTCGTTTATGCGTTCTGTAAGTCAAAATGATGTATTATTCTTATTTGTGTTGGTTGTTAAAGCGGGATTACTGGCTTTCGTGGCGAAACCGCCATCTGTTTAGACATCTCTGCAAAATTGTGAGCTGCAGCCCACTACCAACCATACTATCGGATGCTTAAACTTAAACTTATAGAACCAAAGACGTGTGACTATCTGTGGCTTGCGAAATCTTTAAACAAAAAATGAAAAGAAAAAAAATGGCCAATGTATTTGAATATTATGTGATATTTTTAGCGGAGCAATTTCTATATTGCGACGTGAAACCGTAATCTAAAGCTGTTGGTCTACTCCTTGAACTACAATAAACCTAAATAACTACAGTTATAATTACTTCATACAAGATGACGTGCATTGTTCCTGGTTTTTCCAACCACGCGTCGTCAAATCACAGAAGAGAAGCTTTGCTGAAACAAAAATAAATAAGTACCTTGAGCCCCGTTAATCTTGATCAGCATGGATCCGAGAAGGAGACTTTCCGCTTCCCGCCGCGGTTCTTCGCCAGCCGCACGTTCCTCCGCGTGCGAACAGTCAGAGACCCTCTCCTCCTCTGGTGTGAGCGCGAAGTTGTTAACCGCCAAGGACGCAAGGACGAGCAGGTAGGAAAACTTCATGTCGACGTTTTTTTTGGCTAAAGGAAATATATTTAAGAAATACAAGTAAGATACAAATACATACTGAAACACAACGAGAAGGCAAGGATAAAGAAATCCGATAATATGACTATTACATAAACTAATGTAGCGCAATGCTATTGTGACTGATTACGAAGCTTTGTGTAAGACAATCGCTTTTAAAAACTACGATACGCGAAGAATACGTATGAAGTGAAGTCATACGTGAAGAATAATAGGAAAATACAGCGGCATAACGCACCCGATTTATCCTGTTTAATAAATGAAATAGTATTGTTCCTTAAATGTTCTACTAGGTGATAAACAAGCCCACAGCAGCGCAGTCGATACTACCGGTTGCTTTGTGAGTTCTGAGTCGACGGTAACGTATCCGTATTTATAGCTACAGAACATCCAGTGACGCCGTTGTTCTTGTAGTTACACTTGTGTCATCTTCCAGTAGTTCAAATACCTTACATTATCAAAATTGTATGCAAACTTTTCATACATTTTCGTCTGAAGAGGGCACTGTTCTACTTATTTTGTGACACTTCTTTAAGTAACTGCAATGAACTTTCAGTTGAGCAATGAACTTTTCTGATTATCTCCTGAAACCTGAAGCACAGGTTTTGAGAGATATCGAGTTTGTTTGTGACCAGGGGAAACATGAGAAGGGACAATATTCATCTTAATGCAGATGAATATTAAAATATAATCACTGGATATTACATGTAGAAGGTTCGCTGGGATTCACTCAAGCGAACAACAGTTTGTATATCCTGCTGTATAAGTAGATGAAGGTAAAAATTAATCAAAGCTCACTTTGTATAAAAGCGTGGGCTGAGCAATTCAATTGTAAATTGTGTGTATGTGTATCTGTGATCAGTGTGTGTCTGGCTGTGATCAGTGTGTTTGTGTGTGTGGCTGTGGTCAGGGTCTGTGTGTGTGCCCTATTTTTCTTTAATGCGCTTTCGTTACCTGTTTAAGTGCAGTTATAAGAAAAATACTCAAATTAAAATTGTGTTGTCTTCCTACAATCAGTAGACCATGGAGTTGATGCTGTGTCAACCAAGTGTGTAATTAGACTCAGACTCTTTGCACTTTTTAAATAGAAAAAACAACACACGACAAGGATAAAAAGTTATATCACTTGACCTTTGGTCTGCAAAGGGCGATATTGTCACTGTCCTGACGTCGCTCTGAGCGAGACTTCCAGACAATACCATTAAAATTCATTTCAGCAGTGCCCCTGGGGCCAATTAAAAATGTATTTCCACTTCCAGAAATAAAAAATGTAGATTGGGATGTAAAATAATACATACCGTATTATTACGTATTAATACCGTAATAATCCAGCATGAAATCCAGTCAAAACGCACTGAGATCTAAAGATCAAATGGTAGTAAGCCACCAGTGGTTTAAGGTTAGGGCTAGAGCTATGGTTAGGGTTAGGGTTAGGGTTGAGAGTACGCATATCTTTAGTACAAGATGTGTGTGGGGTTTATGTTCCCGCATCCTGGTTCAGCACCATGGCCAGCGGTGCAGGGAGGAACACACCTCCAGACTGCACCACAGCTGACACCCCCTCCCGATTGCCTGCACACAGCTGCAAACACTAATTACAGGCAGCTGTAGGCAGTCAGGGGATAAAAAAGAGGCATCTGCTGTCTAGAGGGGAGGAGCAGGCAATTTAATGCCTCTGTGTGCGCTTTCCATTGCAAAGCCACCTGGACGACTTGTTCTACCCTACCCCATGAGGACTGCCCCCTTTTTTATGTTATGTTGGTGACTAAATAAGCGGGGTGACAAGCCCATTGCCTGCACCTCCCCTCTGTCCTAGTCCACCCCGCTCGCCATGTGTACGTCTAGCACAGCACCACACACCACTTTAAAATAAACAGAATCTCAGCATACATGCAAGCACACACTAAACTTAATCCAAACACGTACATCTTTACAAAACACATACAAGCCAAAATCTCATCACACATTGTACACATGATCACTACATGCGCAACCCCAAGTATCGAAACACCTGTATCTTTACAAACAGAAGTTACAGGGGCTCACTCAATCCACGTGAACATACTCAACAGAATGTGTGAAAGTCTATGCAGACGTTGGTCTCAGAACGGAAACTGATTGTGTGGAGAGAAAGGACCATCAGTCCGTCTTCATCAGCCATGTCCTGCAAATGGGACAGAGCTCAGATTCATGAACCCATTATATCTCAATAACCTAGGAAACACCAGGGAGGCAACGGAATGTGTTTAGGTGGAATTAGTTTTTAATGATCTCACACACAGCACTAGCCAAGATCTGAATTCTTAAATAAAACATTATACAAGTGTAAGATGACTCATACAGAGACTCTCATTGTTATATTTCGGTCAATCAGACGGAATATCGCACTCCGATTATGTAGAGGAATTAACTCCATTTTGACATATTGCTGTAACACGTTTGATTAAAAGTGTAATTACTTTGCTGGTACAGAGATGATACAAGTGGGAGAAGAAGTATTTAACAGAGCAGAAAGGGTTGGGAGTAACACAAATGGAAACAGGTAGTACATTGACCATAACATATCGAACAGAGCCAGGACACACTGATGTTGACACATCACAGACAGCTAGTACACACATCAAACACACCTTAAGACAAGAAGAATGGTGATAACAACTAAAACATAAAATTATTAAACACAAAAAAAACGCGTCCTGTGTTAGCATATACTTCCTGGTGTTCTGGGACAGGGTGTCAGCATACACCTCATTGTGTTCTGGTATTTTTTCAGACGGTGAGTTTATATGACCAGTACTGACTCTGGTCTGCTGATTAGGGCAAACGAGACGTTGCAGGGACGGTAGTTATTTTCTTCTTTCTTTTAAAGAAAGAAAACTGAAAACCTAAAATGTTTAATTCAACAATGAAGCAACAATGTCAGCTACACAGGGATTAAGACAGTACCAGTAAGCACAGGCTGTGGGGGTTCATACACAAGCTTGTCAGCTACCACAGTTAGGAGCAGAAAACTTAATGGCTAAGGTTTTCCAGTTCCAACTTAATCCACAGAGGTCAATATAGATGGATTGTATCTTCAAAATAAAGTTAAATTAAGAAATGCACCGTCCAGAGAGCATTAATATCACATTAACGAACTACAGAAAAACTTGCATTCTCAGAGACATCGGCAATGAATGACAGATACTGTAGGAACCAACGATCTGTATCCATGGCGATGACTCACCCAAGCAAGTTTAGTAGCTCCCTGGGCCGGAAAGAGAAAACATATGAATTGCCTCTCTTATCTTGGATTAATACATTTCCGTAGCTGCCTTCATTCTGTTAAGCCTCCTACTTCTGATTGCCTTTCACAGGCAAATTAGGCTAGAATTGGGGTAGTGACTGCAAAGAGGTAAGTTCAAATCCCAGGATCAAGTTATCAACTCGGGGTGGGGCAGGTCTAGAGCATTGACTTTGCTTTGATCGCAGGTAAATGGCACCAGCGCTCCCAGTTTAATGGTTGTGATATATCCTGGAACACTTGGAATAAACTAATTTATATCCAACATCCTTGTCAGTTTATCCTGGATTCAATGCGTGTCTGGTCCAAGCTAAACTTTTGGTACTGGAAAGAATCCTAAAGTGATTTACATATTATATGTTTTTTTAATCACTATCTATTTTTTAAATATAATTAATAAAATCAGTTAAATGATTTTCCAAGAGAAAACTATACAGATTGATTATCTGGCTGATTTCACCAGGCAGTTGTGGCTGCCTGTATCCTGACTGCTTTGAGACTCTTTCTGGATAGGCTGTCGGAGAGGATTACACACTCTATCAATCTTACGGGTGTCTAGAAATTTATAATGAGCTGAATTAATAATTAAAGGAGTTAGCATTTGACAGACATTCAAATGCCAGACATAAAATCATACTTACTTCTTTCATTATAAGGGTTCATTGGGATAATACAACGACAAATCAAAATAAAGCATGGAGGTTTTTACTCTACGACATCTCCTGATAGAGAATACATTTCCTTTAAAAATTTCATATGAAGCACAGAATATTATACCCCAAAGGTCAGTTAGAAAAGGCTGTGTGGGTGAGAATCTGCAGAGTTTCATTATTCCATTAACTCATTGCTAATCAGAGATTACTTGGGATCCTGTTGAGAAGGAGTTTTGTGACTGACACGACTTGCCAATTAGCAGGGCCTGTAAAATGGTTAGGAAGATAACTGTGAGCAGTGAGAGAAGCGTTAACACGTCCATCAGCATCTTGGGTGCGTGTTACTCAGCAGAAACGTTAACACATTTTATTTTATGTTTGTTGGGACAGTGATAAAATATTCCATCAGGCATAATTGGATTAGGAGAATGTTTGTGGCGGAAGTCACAGAGAGGAGAGTACCCTGGGGTGGAAGGTTCCCAGCTAAGAGAAGGACAGTAGGCGACACTAGATTATTGTGGGCACATATGCTGAGGCACACAGGGCAGTTACTGCAGGGCTTAATCACAGTAACTGCCCTATGTGCTGCCCTGAATTAATCACAGACTGGCCAGACTCACTATGTTTAGAAAGAAATTACATTTGATCACCAGACACCCACCTGTTGAGAAGAGAGAGACCTCTATGAATTTGATAACATTTGTAATTTTGCCTGACAGCAGAATCAGGGATGAGCTGAGGAGCAGATGGCATCACGTTTCCTCCGAGTCATTTCATTTGTTACCTTGCAATTATGTGAAAGTAAAGATATGTCCTTCAAATCTAATAGCTAAAGCCACGTCCTTCGAAGTTAATCGGAAAGCCTATTCTGTTTATCGCCAGCGCTTTCTGGAGTGAGTGCTTCTACACAGAAAAACAGCTCATTAACCAAATAAAAACGCTATGAGTAAATTGACTGCACAGAGCAAAAGGTGGTTTCTGAGACACTAACCACTGAAGCATCTGAGAATATCTCTCCACAGACACAAAGCAGAGAACATTTTTCTGCCATTGTGTTTCAAGAACCACCTAAATTAATCTCTCTTAAAACCCAAATCGAAAAACGGTACTCAAATGGTTAGGTAATAGAACTATACCTCAGGCCTGCCATTTTTAAATTAAGGACATTTTGCTATTAAATGGGAATTTGTTTATGTATGGGGTTTGTTTTGCTAGCTGGGGGGAAGTCTGCACTGACCATGAGGCCAGTTTATCTATCTTATTATTTAAGTCAGTCAGACATGTCAGATCTCAGAAATATCTAATATAGCTCCTCAGACATGTCAAATCTCGGGCTGGTCTTTAAAAAATAAATCTGGGATTGAGCATATAGGACTCTTTGTTCGACTCTGTGTGATATTATCACCACATTTACATTCTTAACGGACCTAAAATTTAATAATTCAAAAGTTCTCATTACAATTTTTATGCACGGAGGAATTTGCCAGTAATAGCAATAGAGGCATAATCAATATCGAGCCGCTAATTTTTGTGTGTATTACTCACAAGTCGTTGCTGTCTGGGAAAGATCCGTTGATTGTAGAACCTGATCTCCCCCTAGTGTTAAAGTAGAGAATCGGTGATTCAGCCATTGCTGCAGCTCATTAATTTGTGTATACAGTATATGCATTTAATTTGACCTGTTATAATATGACAGCCGTTTTGCTTTTTTTGTAAGAGGTGTTAAGATCCTTAAGTGAAGAATAGCTCTCACAATTTCCGACAAGTAGTTGAGCACAATACAAAACGTTACTCCTCATGGCATGGAGAGAGATGAAACACTAACGCGCAATGACAGGCGAAACATCAGACGAGTGACTTGGTGGTAACAATTTACAAAACATACAGGGGTGACAGGAGGACGACCGGAGCTCTCCATCTGCTTGCAGCTGAAACGCCCAGTGGTTGCCTGGCAACTTGCCATGGTTGCAGCAGCCTGGGTTGGGTGTCTGTGTGGGATAGTCACTAAATAATCTTAATTGTGGTGAATAAATCAAATTATAAATAAGAAACCCCCCTGAATTACCTCAAGCAAGGACTGTTCGTTGTTTGGTTAAACCCAGTTTTGATGTACTCAGTAAAATAAAACCCAGCACACGCAGTTTTAAACTATTAAAACCGATAATAATTTATTGATGCCCTCTACCTTTTAGGTTTCTTGAGAGCGTCCAATGAGAATAGGTGTGTTCAGCATCCGGGTCGCGTGAAACATCTGACGTCAAAGTGGGCGTGTGCTGCCAGGAGACATGAACGATTATCTGAATAATCCTCTGAGCGCTCTTGTAAGTTAACGTTTAAAATATGTATAAATAGATTCCCTTTCCTGTTTAAATGTAGCCGCTCCTTTAACATTGTTGTCTGTTGCGAGAAGTGTTAACGGTTGCTACTGGAATGTTTACGGCGTTTTGCCCTCACATCTCATCCTGTTTCATCAGGGACCCAGTGTAGAGCTCAAGGGTTTGATGAGCCAGTACATTCAACCGGTGACGCGACGGGCTCCATTAATATTAGACATTCACTGGCAAATAAACTGAGGCAAGCGCTTCGTTTTTAACTACCGATTTCTGATGTCCGGCATGCTGTCGAATGTATGCTTTGAACAAAATTACGAAGTAGTCTCGCTAGCTTGCCTTTTCACCTTAGCAGTTTATCCGCTTCGATCGCATGTCGGCGAGGCTACCTTTCTCAAGCATGACACGGGTGTTTTGTAGATTGTCGTCGGAGAATTAGATTAGATTTGATCATAGCTGTGCAGTTTGATTTTTTAAATACATTTGTTGGATTCACAACTAGTTTGCAAGTTAACTACCTGGTCGAGTATCCTGTACCTTTGGGCGTAAACAACCTCCAATTTAGCTCGTACATGGCTATTTCGCTGTTATAGCATGCGGTTCGTGTAAATAATTAAGTGGAAAAATAATCCTGGCTTATCTTAAATCGCTATCAATATATGTCTTGTCGCACATATCTAGCTAAATTTGATTTTATTAGTGGTCTTTGGATAAGACACGTAATTAAAATATGATTTCGGTATCCATCCAGACAGTTAAAATCAATGAAGAATGTTTATTAGAAACGTTTCTTACCACAGACGTGTGTTCACTTTGGCTTTTATTTGTCCTGTGTATTTTCTTAGACACGTCGAGTAAATGGATGTTTACCACAAGTGCTCGGTGCAAGAAGAACATTGTATATCAGTTCCTCATTTAAATATTTAGGAAAACGTGATTAGTTGGACAGACACTAATGATGCTATGAAAACAAATTACTTCAAACGATATCGTTTTACTCGCAGTGACATTATTACAGCGACGTTGTACAGAATGTCGTTTCTTCCTTTTTTCGGCATTGTTATTTATCCCGGAAGGACGCGATGATAGAGGTCAGGGCGGTTTTCGGTTATTGCCGATGACGCGCTTTTATCTTCAATGCTAATTAATACGAATTATTTAATCTCTGCAAATAAATGGCCGTTATGAAAGGTTTTCGGGTATTTTATATTTGACAGTGACTAGAAAAATCATCAATGAATGAATTGTCGGCTAGTTTTTATTCTTTTTCTTAAGGCATTGACGTTATTTGAACATCAAATGTCTTGATCCTGTCCCGCTTAGTTGCTAAATGCAAAGTAACAACAACCTATTATTGTGTGGCCGCTCCCAAGATACATTCTTGTCCATATTAATATTACGTTTTTGCGGTATAATTTTTGTCACCTGCCCTTAAAGGTAGAAACCGATAAAAACTCAGCATCGCTTAAGCATCAACTGTGTATCAACATAACTTTAAATGTATTCGTTAACTAATATTGAATCTATTGCATGCCTCGAAAGATATGTTTGCACAAACACGCATGCGCTGACATAAGCATACCTACGGATTGCGTGTTGTTGATGGGCGCGTACCGGTTGAGCAACTTCGGCGAACGGCTGAACGAGTCTAACCTCCTGAAGACACGGCCTGAAACAATAACTTTTATGTCTGATTGGAACTCGCATTCTCACTTCTGGGTGTCGATTCCTGTTTACAATGTATTCTGGTGACTGTGAGTTTCCAGAACATTAAAAGATCATGAGGCATTTTTCTGCTGCTGTTTTATCACTGATGTTTACTACGTGCTCCGGGACATCTGCTCACCTGCAGTGTTTTAGCATCATTGTCAGCAGATCTGCTATGTGAGGGTGAGCATAGTTACAGGCACACACAGCTACAGGCAAACTCTAGTGGCACTGTCTGAATGCTTTTGTGGATCTCTTTGTGTGTTTTTCTGTCCGTCCGTCTGTGTGTGTTAAATCTGTTTCTGTGTTTTCTTTCTGTCTGTCCGTTTACGGAGACCATTTGGTCTCACTATTGCTGATTTTATTTTTCAGTGTTCCCAGCAAGGAAACACTCAGTACTGGTACTGAAACGGGTTCATCTTTATTCATACCAGCAGGTTAGCTACGACACAGGTTAACTGTTGCTGGAACTAAACTAGTTGGAGCTGGTCCTGTGAAAAATAACATTTTTTGGCTAAATCATCCCATTGTACCATCTTTCATAACCACAACAAGGGAAGTTTGTTTCAGCAGAGACAATGACCGCCCTGTCAAACCATTTGTTTTGTACAATGTCTCTTTCAGAAGTCTAGAAGTGGCCAGATGTGGGCTGTTTGCCCCTGGCCCCACACAGCGGGGTGTTTGCCCCTGGCCCCACACAGCGGGGTGTTTGCCCCTGGCCCCACACAGCGGGGTGTTTGACCCTTGCCCCACACAGCGGGGTGTTTGATCCTTGACCCTTGACCCACACAGCGGGGTGTTTCACCCTTGACCCTTGCCCCACACAGCGGGGTGTTTCACCCTTGACCCTTGCCCCACACAGCGGGGGCTGTAGTGAATTTCAGTCTGTTGTAAGTGTGTATGTGTGAGAGGACTGCCATTTGTTGATGATGTTAAAAAAAAGCGCAGAAGAGGCTTTCTAAATTTTTAACGATGCAGTTCCCGATTTCAGAAAGGATTATTTTGTTTGCTGCTGCTGCTCATATGGATGCCAGGGACCAACTCAATAAGTGTGTCTTCACCTCTGGGCCAATCGCGTTTCAGTGATAAGCGCTTAGCGAATTGGATGCAAGTATGCAGATTCAGGGGAATGATGTCACAATCGTGTAAGGTCTGGGCGGATAGAGACCATGAGGAACACAAACTAGGTCAGGACTGACAGTCAATGGGAATCTGTGTGTGAACGCTGAGAGGGTTCAGAGCAGTAGCATGGACCAGACTGTGGATGTTGCTATTAATATGTGGCAGGACCTCTAAGATGATGTTCAAGGCTATCGGAGATTTCCTCCTTTTGAAGAGTGAGGCTATGACATGGCCTTTTATTTGTCTGCTTTCCCTCTTGCAGCAGCTGAGTCTGTGCAGTGAGTTGGACCAGACCGGACAAGACTGATGGTAAGACTTTATACTCTCTCATCTCCATCTCTGCCAGTTCCTACCCCTCTATTTCTCCATCTCTCTCTCTCTCTCTCTCTCTTTCTCTCTCTGCCTGTCAATAATTTGAATCCTATTTTTCGAAATGAGTGCACCCAATTTGAACCCGAGTTTGGTGTCAGATGTCAGTGTTGGCCAGTTGTGTGAGCCTCCCAAAGAGATGCGCGACTGCGACAATCCAACCCTGTAACCACTGTTTTTTTTTCTTCCTCAGTCTAAAGACTGGTGGTTTTGAGCAATGAAACAAGAAGAAATACAAATTAACTTAACAAGTTACTAATCTCAGAATTCTGATGGAGTGCTTTTGGGAGGGAATGAATGTCAAATGCCTTTGAACAGATTAAATAAATAAAAAAAAGAGTATATTTAGGCCACCCATGTGGCCTTGTAGGCAATTTGGTTTTCCTCACCCTTGTTTTAAAACGTGTAACTTTTGTATCAGGAATGACTTTGTTCTTTTGCTACGTTTGTATTTTATCCGTATATCCCATGACTGAATTGGCTGTAGCGTTTTTTTGGGCATTTGCTGGCTCAGGACAAGTCACAGCCCAATCAGACAAACTAATCCCTCCACAATACGCAGTTCAGCTCTGAACCGCAGTGCCCCGCGATGAAGAGAGGCACCAGCCTGCAGAACCGACGGGGGAAAGACCCGCCCACCAAGGGCAGTCCCCAGGCCCACCGTCGGGGCACCCAGGAGGGCCTGCTCCAGAGCGTGCGCCCTCGCTCCTCCTCCACCGACACCCCCAGCAGCCCCGCCTTGGCAGACGCCCTGCTGACGGCCGGACACGCCCCCGGCTCCGAGGATTCTGACAGGGTGAGAGAGTGGGCCGTGTTTTTATCGGGGTCTACGTGCAGCTGATGACAGGAGCGGATTACTCCAGTCCTCAAGGCTCATTCTGTCCTCAGTTGCATTCACCTCCTGACCTTAACGAGTCGCTAATTCACCACCCACAACACTGAGTCAGTCAGGCTAAAGTCAGGAAGTCCCAGAGTCCCAGGTTAGATCGAGGTGGATTTGCAGTTTTCATGTGCATTTGACGACGTAGAATTTGTTCTGAAAGTCTACAGACCAAATTATAGCCAGTTAGTGTAATTGTTGGTACCATAGTTATAATCTCTCTTTTACACTATCCTCTCTGTCCCTCTCTCTCTCCTCTCTCCCTCTACACTAAAGCCATAAACCGACTTGCATACTTATCCAGTTTCTGTAACACCCAGACAGAGCCTGTCACCTGGAAATTTGAGTAGATGATGTCGCCTCTCTCCACACCAAATGTTATTTCCCCTTTGACATTTTTTTGAGAATAAATGTGTTTTTTCTTTGAAATTGTCTGAGTGCACAAAATATCTTGTCAGTTGACTTGACTAACACATAACGGATGCTATATTTAACAGTTAAAGAGTAAAATTACATTCAAATGGAAACTACTGTTTGAGTCACTTATGAAAATATATGTAGGCTAAGTATTCGTTATTTGTATAATACAAGCGCTGTTTGTCAGTATGAAAATGTTTTGGTTTTCAACTGGAAACAACGTCACCATTGATCTTTGACCAAACATAGAAGTCTAAACTGTTCCCCGAAAACGCTCTCTCGATTTCGTCGTTTATGTGTGGGTCTGTGCGGCATACTGAATTCACGCCTCTTATGCTAAAAAGGTGATGTCATACCCCTCGCGTGTTCCTGACTTTTTCGAAATGGACTGAGCCACGAAATCGGACAGGTGGTTATCAGGGCGAAGTGGTAGCATTTAGTACACCGAAAACCACGAAAAGTCCCTGGACTATCGTCGAAGTCGCTTCCTGAGTTTTGGTCGCTGGAGACAAGAATGCACTGGGCGAGTTTGCTGAAATCAAGCAACGGAAAGGTGACGTTTAACAAACGGATAATGGGAGTGGTTTGACGGGAGTGCACGGTAACACACTTATACCCCAGTTCTCGCAAGATGCGTCCTATTTTATTATTTTGTTCTATACGTGAAGTACGAGTGCGTGTGTAGTTTCTTGTTCTGATCATGAACGTTCAGCTGTAGTAAACGCGTAACTTTCTCTGTCCCATGTAAGCGTCAATTTGTCGTCACCTAGTGGTGCTGTCCTGTTACTTTTGCCAATAGAACACGAGAAACCTAACATTCATACCCGTCTATTTTCGTTTGCCTTTGTTGAAGAATTATTAAGTTATTTAGGATGTAATTAAGGTCAACTTAGTTTATTGTACTTTATTCTATAGTTTATTTGAGGTTAGCAAGTTGCTTTCTTTCAGACCTGTATGTGGAGAAATGCTTTATACCACAGGCGATTAGGTTCAATTTTGTAAATTACATATATATTTATTTATTTGGTAGAGTGACTTGTTATTGCAGTTAACAGCTACATTTATTGGGGATTATTTTTTAAATTAATATTGTTACATTTAAATTTCCTGTAGTTAATGTTGTTGCCATTCATGGTTGCAGTGGAATAACCTCATTCTCACTTAACTTCTGTTTCTCTCTGACGTTAAGTAATGCATCCAGCCAAGAGCACAATACGTTGAAGTATCATCGCATGAGAAAAATAAAGGACTTACTGTCGTACCTTTGAGCCCAGTAAAGGAATTGTATCAGGGGATTTCTGCTCCTCCTTCAGTCCTTAAGACTGTGGTTGGTCGCCTTTTCCACAGTGGGACCGTCCTGAGGCGAGTGGGCTGGCGGTGTCCCCCAGCGGCGCCGAGAGCCCCGGTCCGGTGGACCCGGTGGCAGTGACCCGGCTGCAACAAAAGATCCTGAAGCTGACCGAGAGGATCCGGGTGGAGCAGGCTGCTCGGGATGACAATGTGGCTGAGTACCTGGAGCTGGCCCACAACGCTGACCGCCAGCAGGCCACGCGCATCAAGCAGGTGTTCGAGAAGAAGAACCAGCGGTCGGCCCAGACAATCCAGCGCCTGCAACGCCGGCTGGAGCACTGCCGGCGCCGGCTGCAGGAGGCGGAGCTGGACGGCGGCCCGCGACAGCGCAGAGTGGTCCTGCAGGGCCTGAGGGACGTGGGGGCCCGGGTGACCGGGGGACTCTCCGTGGGGCCCCGGGAGATCGCCTCGCTGCTCCGCAGTCGCTTCGGCAGCGCAGACAACATCCCGGGCCTCAAGGACCCCCTGGAGGAACCTCAGGGTGAAGAGGCGGGGCCAGGGTGCGGGCTGGGGGGCAGCCCCAGGGATGGCAGTGAGGACGACTGCTCCAGCGCCACCTCCGGGTCTGCAGGGGCCCCTGGGGGCCCCCCCAGCTCCAGGACCAACGCGCTGGACCCCACGCTCAACTCAGGCCTCGAGGCCGTCCTCCATGAGGTCCAGGAGATTCGGGACGCCCAGGCGCGACTGATGGAGTCCTTTGACAGCCTCAAAGACCACTATCAGAGTGACTACAGTTTCGTCCTGCAGGCATTGCAAGAGGAGCGGTACAGGTAGGGGAAGGCTGGGCTGGGCTGGGCTTTGTTAATACCCTTGTGGAAATTCAGTTGCCATTATGGCCCTTAGAATAGAATAGAACATAGAATACACTTAGCTGCATTTATCCTGGCCTGCTGCACTTGTCAATAGGTATTATATTATAGATATTATTAAAATGATAAATAAATTTAAAATTAATCAAGTTATCTCTTGTTGGCAATCTCTTGTTGGCACTCAAATGTAAAAGTCAAATGGAGATTTCGAAACTTTCTGTCTTATAATTAATAATGATAAAAACGGTTTCTGAAACTATTAGAAGTATTGCATGTAGTGGATGGTATTTCTTTTGGCTGGAACCAGACCTAAAAGGTAATACATTTCTACAGGCCCCCCCTTGAATGTATAATACATTTTGGATGGGTTGACCTTCTCGGGAGGGACTCACCTGTGTGCTTCCACAGGTGTGAGCGTTTGGAGGAACAACTCAATGACCTAACGGAGCTCCATCAGAATGAGATCCTCAACTTGAAGCAGGAGCTGGCCAGCATGGAGGAGAAGATCGCGTACCAGTCCTACGAGCGGGGTCGGGACATCCAGGTGATTTTCCAACACATCCTGTCACAAGTACAGACAACGTTATGTTGGCCAGCAGAAACGCCCATCTTGAGCGGTTCTCACAAGTGTCTCTGGGCTTCCTTTTGCTGTAATAATTCCTCGTCCTGCAGGAGGCGCTGGAGGCTTGCCAGACCCGCATCTCCAAGATGGAGCTGCAGCAGCAGCAGCAGGCGGCTCAGTTGGAGGGGCCAGAGAGAGCCACAGCCCGTGCACTGCTGGGGAAGCTGATGAACGTGCTTCTTGCTGCCATGGCGGTTCTGCTGGTCTTCGTCTCCACGCTGGCGGGCTGCTTAGCGCCCCTCATGAGGACACGGCCACGCGTGCTCGCCGCGCTCGCCCTCCTGCTCCTAATCGCCCCCTTCTGGAGAAGCTGGGGCGCTGCGCCGGGACAGACGGGCCGCCTCCCACGGAGCCCCGGCTGATCCTCTGCCACTTTAGCGCACAACCTCACTCAAAGGGGCAGAGCAGAGAGAGGATAACATCCAGCGTGTTTCTCAAGCCACTAATTTGTTTACATTTTGTAGAGTTCCCCCCCCCCCTCTCTCTCCTTACTGGACTTAATGCTGAGCATTAACTTCAGAATAAACTCCCTGATGTAATTGTTGTGCAGAGTCGACACTCTGGGAGGGGAAGCCAGACCTGGCAACCCCGTTCTACAGCTCTTCCCCTATATGGCACTTCTCCACAGGTGCATTGGTGTGCATGTACCCCAGCCTGCTGCTATGGAGACGGGTACGGTTGGGGATTCCTGAACACACTTGAAGAGCAGATCGCTCAAAGACGTTGTGCTTCCCAGAAAATAAGTTATTTTTTAAGACCGTAATAAACATGTTAAAAAAAAAAGTACCATTGGTGGTTTTTCCCAGTCATAATGGAGCCGTTACAATTTCTACAGGGTCTTCCTGAGACCCGTTAGAACAGCCAAAGCCCGACCAGATCCAGACCATCACTTGGTAAATGGCACGTGTGTACTGACAGGATCCACGATGTTGGACATCAGTTTTCACCTCAAGTGTACTCTTGAGGTTCAGCTGTGCAGAACTTCTTGTTCCTACTAACAGCCCAAGTAATCCCATAAGTAGCAACCTAGTTTGATTTCAGAGCTAAAAGATCTGGCCTGTCCCCATAGACAGTCCAACAGCAGTTAACCCATTGAATCGCATTAAGACATTCCTGGGATTTACTACTTGTCTAAGGCTGCATTCACATGCAACCGTGTGCAACGCAAGTTCTGCTCGCCTTGTATGAATGCAGGTGCGACCGAGAGCAGGTGTTACAAATGCTAGCTACTTAAGCTAGTAACACAAATAGCCTCTAGCGTTTACCAACCTAGCCTATTCATTTGCAGGCTGACATGCAACATTTTTATTTATTTATCCTGTACACAAATTCCACCACCCCACATTTCCATGTTTAAGGAAATGACACCTTCTATATTGTCTGTATATTGGTTGGTGTGTATAGGTCCACAGGAAGTTATGTTGTGTAGGAAGTTGAAATAATTTGAAAGTTCAGCCCCAACGGCACAGGCTCCAAAACTGACCGGTGTCAATGAGGAAAAACAGGGTGTACCATGCAAAATAAATTTATGCATGTCTAAATGCAGGATTTCTCCTTGGATCAGAACTCATGTCCTACAGATTAAAATGCCGCATTTGTCCCCATGAAATTACTAGACAGGCTTGATGTATACAAACAATTCCCACCTCAGTGAATACAAAGCAGCTACACTCCCCTCACCCTTGTTTAGAACACAGGTTAAACACGTGGAGCCCAAACCCACCCCAGTAATGTGGCTAGCACCAGGCAAAGCGTGCCTCAAATTTCCCTAAGCTCAATGGAAGCGCTGCAAAGACAGTTGTCCAAAACTATCAATCTTTATTCAAATGACACAAGTGCAGTTTCTAAAAGCAGTTTAAAACCCGTGTTCCTCCGTCCTCATTCAGCAGCCTTCTTGCCACGTTTCCCAGGCTTTCTCTCCACAGCCACCTCCACCCCCTCCTTTCCTTGTGCCCTGGCAGGAGCCTTGGTCTTCTGGCCTGGCTCACCGTCAGCTTTCGGTGCCTTGGCCTTGGGCACCTTCACCACCTTGGCCTTGGGCACCTTCACCACCTTGGCCTTGGGCACCGGTGGCTCAGAGGCAGCAGAGCCCTCCGCCACAGGCTTCTTGGCCTTCGGTCTCTTGGCAGCCGCTACGCTGGAGGGGTTGGTGTCCTAAGAAAAGAGCAGAGCCCTGAGAGTCAACATCTCCACCCACAGAAAAGCCTTAACGCTCGGAGACAAACCTCTGGGCTTTTCGTCTTCACCTTCTTGTCAGCAGGCTTTTTCTCAGACCCTGCAAATCATCAACTGCGAATGAGTAATCAGTAGTGTGGAACATGCCAGAACGTCGACAAGCATCTCTGAGGGTTACGGTCACCTGCAGCCTTGCCTTTAGCCTTCACAGCGGCCTTCTCGGTCTTGCCCACATTCGGGTCGGAGTTCTCCGTCGTCTTGACTTTGGCTTCTTTAGATTTGACCTTAACTACAAGCTGGGGAGAGTGATACAGCCCCATTCATTAGAAACCAAACTAAGGCTAGCATGACAGCTTGTACTAAATAAGAGTCGGACTCCAAACCAAGGTAAACACTTACCCTAAACCTGCCCTGAGCGCCATTACCGGACGAATTAGGGGGCCGCACAAGAACACCGCCCTCCAGCCCTTTTGCTAAGGCTTTGCGTAGCATGTATTTCAGCCTGATTGCGTCCACGGACGAGTACTTCTCTAAGATGTAGCTACGTATTGCTTGCGCAGACGACCCCTTCCTGGAATCTAGTTCTTTTAGCGCTTCTTTGACCATCTCCATCGTAGACGGATGAGTAGAAACTTTGCGAGGGGCTGAAGATTTGCTCGCTTCGTCGGCATCTAACGTTATAAGACAACACCCAAGCGACTTCAGTACAATTCGTCTAGACGGATACACGTTTATAGACACATTAAACATCAAATCTAATATAATGAAGATCGCATACCCGGTTTAGCCTTTTCCGTCTTTGTTTTTTTCGTCGAGGTCTCAGTTGAAGTTAAAGAAGCCTCTTCCTCGGGATTGGGGACTTCAGCCGCTGTCGCTTTTTTCGGAGGCATTTCGCTGGGTTATAGCACCACTGGGACTCTAGGCTACACAACCCTCCTGACTTACGTAACTAAAATTATATTACTTCTGTAACTGCAATTTGTATTACTGAGGGAGCCGATGACGGGTTTTATAGCTCAGTAATCAACGACAATTACCGGCTGGTGTTGCCAATTACACGTCGTACGACTAGGCGCGAATGGTGACGCAGGTGTTCAATTGAATTCAGTCAAATCACTTCGCAGCGCTAATGCTGTGGAAGTTTTCACTGTTATAGACGGGTCGATATTTTATGAGAAATACTTAAAGCAGATTAACAGGGCGGACAGTGTAGTAATGGGGAGAGGATGGGACACAACCAGAGTTTAGGATCCTGTTGATCTACTAACATCAAATGGTGTAAGTAAAAATAGGTCTGTTTAGTGCAAAAAAATAGATCATTCATAATATTTTGCCTAATGTTGGCTATTTGAAGATAATAAACAAGATGTGTAGCCTATGTCTGATAGACCACCCTGATATGAAAGAAATGAAATATAAATGAACAAAACCAGCAACCCACCTTTAAAATGTGACTGAGATAAAACTATAGTAACTTTCTGACGTATTTGTTTTCAGAACCTTCATTCTGTTTTAGAACAGGGCTTCTCTACTGCAATTTACCATTTCCGAGACCTTTATTTTAGAGTTTTAAAATTATGATTTTCAATGTGTCCATCTATACAGTTATTCCCGTGGAGTATTAGTAGTATAGGGGATCCCCGTTTAATACTACGTGGAATTTAAGGCCAGTGTTACATGCAGAAGACCTTCTCCTCTAGAGGCGCCTGTTCAGTGATGAGCTGAGAGAATCCTTGCCAAAGTCCACCCTCTTCACTCGATTTGTCTCCCGGAGCAGCTGTGTAGAGGTGTTCAGGCGCAAACACCGTACGTGGCGAACACCGGTCTTTCAGAAACTCCAACAAATTAACGCTGATTTCCCCCAAAAATAGTTTAAAAAAAAAATATTGCAATTTCAAAATTGATCCATATATACAGCTGGATATTTATTTATGCGATTCGGGTTCAGGGCCATGCTACAATTTCTTAAACACTATGATATCTGCGCTCCAGAGTTCCTATGTTCATTGGGATTAAATACAATATGTTATGAGACAGCCCTGGTCCTAGAGGACTTCTCTATCTGGTCCTCAGCCCTGGTCCTAGAAGACTTCACTGTGTGAGATTTTCAGCCGTAGTCATTGAGGAGCCCTGTGTGTGGTCCCTCAGCCCCCAGAGGACCTCTGTGTGTGGTCTTCAGCCCCAGAGGACCTCTGTGTGTGGTCTTCAGCCCTGTAGTACCCCTGTGTGTGGTCTTCAGCCCCAGAGGACCTCTGTGTGTGGTCTTCAGCCC